>CAUYMX010023336.1:0-27220 GCA_963573855.1 Lepilemur septentrionalis
TGGCAGAGCAGAGAATGCAAATGGATAAGACATATTCTTAAGTCAAATCTATTAACATTATATGGTCTTTTAAGGTCAAGGCTTACAAACTCATATGTCAAGCCGGGGACAAAAGTCAGGGAAATGGGCTGGGCATAATGCATCAGAACGGGAACTAGTGGGAACTGGTGAAAGGCAGAGTCCATGCTGTGCGTTTAAAGGGGACCCGTTCTTCATGAAAGCAGACTGTTGCCAGGTAGGAATGTGGATCCAGAATTGCCAGATCTTCTGATTTTTCAAGAGAAGAAAAAATTCAGATTTTTAAAATGTGTAATCTTGCAAAGTTTTAATGTTGGCAATAGATTTAAAAACTTACAAATTTCAAAACGTTTAGAATATCTGAAAACAAAACAAAACAAAAGCCCCACAAAACACCTGCAGGCCAGATGTAGTCCATGAGTGTGCAATTACGTGTGTGCTTTGGGCACTCCTTGTGGGAGGGCCCAGCACCTTAACAAAGCTACACAAAGGGAGCTGTTAATTAAATTATGTGAATAAATGAACCCACCCTCAAAACTACTTTAAGTGAAGCCACTGAAAATGAGTTTGTTTTAGATTAAGCCTTAACCTATTTTTTTTTTCCATATTGGAGAATGTTAATTCTTCAGATCATTCCTGCAACAAACATTGACAGAGTACCTAATCACTATTCAGGGCCTTGTGCAGAATAATTAACTTCTAAAGCTCCCGAGTAAGAATTTGAAAGTCGACTGGTCTGAGAAGTAAAGTATCAAACCCATCTGAAAAAATCGATTTTCTGCTATTTTGCAGGTTCTCTCTGTTGTCATCATGGTATAACCTTCAGGGTGTATTGTGCAGAATGCTCTATAATAGAACTCTCTAAAGCCCCTCTCTCTTCCACACTGGGCACTTTATTTTTTAAAATATATACTATTAAGTCTTAGTGAAGAAAAGGCAAATATGGATTATAAATCAGTAAAATGAAATGAAAAGCCATGCCTGAAACAAAAAGTGAAAATTAGCCATTGGTTAAAATTACTTACAAAAATATTGTCCTAGTCTTATGTCATCTTTAATATATCAGCAAAAGAAGCAAGGTCAATAGGTGATGGGCACTTAAAATATTATAACAAACAGCTATTGTACCATTGGGCCATTGCTGAGTTTTAAAAAACTTTTATAAAGCCCAGATGATGTAAGAATGAACACGATTCAGAACTGAGACTAGAGATCCCTTATCAGAGATCCAACTGCTTACATTTATAATAAAGACAGTATTAATACATTTGCATATGGCCAGATATAGTCCATGGACATAAGGAGTTTTAAAGAGTTAGCTTAGAACTGTAATATCCTACAGTTTGGAAGAACTTTAGCAATAATCTTGAGTTCGTTTTTCATAAACTTCAGTCATTACCATATCTACCCCTTAAACATTTTGGTCACATTTGCTTGATATTTTCATTTAAAATACTTCAATTTTTTTTAATTTAGTTATATTTATTTTAAAAAGAAACTTCATGTTATTGCCATAAGAGAAAAAATAGTATCTCTTGACATAGAGACATAGAGGGTAATATTGAAATAAATACATAATTGTCAAATAAAAAAATCTAAGGACAACCTAAAAACATCTCCCCTACAACCACCTCAATAGGGAGGTAAATACTATCATTATTTTTATCTCATTGATGTGGAAACTGAGGCTCAGAATTTAAGTGACTTTACAAGGTCAACTTGTGAGTCAGAGAGATTCAAAACCAACTCTGCCTAGCATTAAAAAAAAAAAGTTTTCAATCACATCCTTAAAGTACCTTGAAAGACTAGGAGTTCCTCCTTTCTGCATTAACTCCAACATGAACTCCCTAAGACTCAAAATGTAGACATTTTTGGAGAGATTGGTGGGATTGGAACAAAGTCAGCCAGCTAAGGATTCTTATCCTGGTTCACTCCAACAATTTACTACAAACTCTTTCCATTTTTGAATCTTAATTAAAAAGGTAGGGAGCTCTTGTAATTTTAGGAAGCATTTGTGTTCAGCCAACGGCTAGAAAAGTATCAGCTCAGAGTTCACTCCCAATATTCCTACATGCATTTCCCTGGAAAGTGAGCTCCATTCAAACCCACATAGACTCAGCCTAAGAGAAGGGTAGTCCTCACTGGCCACTTCATTCTGTCAATAGCTGTTGTCAGATCTCTCGTTACCCGAGGTTCCCTATTTTGTTTATCCTTTCTGATTATTCAGCTTTATCCTCAGAACTGCCCTGGTTTTACGAGATTTACCCCAGATAGCAGTTCTTGGCTCTGTTAAGTACTCCTGGTAAGGAGAGAGATTGCATCTTCAACATTCAGTGCAAAAGTCCAACCTCTGAAGGAGGAGTGTTCTCTGCTACCAATATGTTTACTCAGCGTGTATCCTTCTAGGAGTAGAGTTAAGGTCTCTTAGATGTTAAACTAACTAAAGATAAGTTACTAATGGGCAAAAAGTACATTTTATGTTTTGTGTATTAACAAAAAGGTTGACCACTGACTGGGTTTTGCCAAATGAGATGGCCTGTATACCTGACCTGAATCCTTATCTTGGCGTACTCAAAATGGAAATCACTGTCTTTACCCCAAAACATTTTGATATAAGTCCTACCATACTTTCCATGTATGGGGTGGGTGTGTGTGTGTGAATTTCACAAGTCAACTTCTACAGCAATTTCCCTAACTAATCCCCTATTGTTAGAAATTGACAGTATTTATAATTTTCTCTATTCCAAAAGGTACTACAATAACTTTCTTTACATGTTTATCTTTATAAACATGTCTGATTATTTTCTTGTGATGTTCCTCCAAATGGCCAAATCAAGTAAGATGCATATTTCCAAAGTTCATAAAATTGTTTCTGATATAACACATCTGATATAGTTCACTGCTTTGAGGAACCATATCTTTTGCCCTAAATATTAATTATGTTCAGTATTTGCCACCCCACCTCCTAATAAAGTATGCTTTTCTTGAGAGTATATACCACTTTATTTATCCGTATATTCAAATCAATTCACGTATCAACAAATATTTGATTAAACATAATTGCCAGGCACTGGGGCAAAAATGGATGAGGTGTAATTCCTGTCCAGAACAGCAAGGGAGGCAGACTCACAACAACAGGTGTGATACATTAAAGTTTTACACCATATAGAGGTGCATAAAAATTACAGTGGTAACAAAGATGAGAGAGCAATAGATTCTTCCAGGGGCAAAAGGAAATAAGGAGAAGAAACAAAGAGGTAATTGGAAGCTATGGAGAAAGGGTGATTGTTGAGTTACTCCTTGAAACATTAATAGAAATTCATCAGGCGGGCAAGTAATGGGGTACATTTCCCAGCAGAAACCAACCAATTCAAGTCAAAATTTCCCCCCTCTACAGTACTAGTTCTACTTGGGAATTTATGAAGATCCCCATTCTTTTAAGCCAGTTTTTCAACCTTGGCACTACTAACATTTTGGGCCAGGCAATTCTTTGTTTTGGGGGCTGCCTTGTGTGTTAAAGGATGCATAGCAGCATCCCTGGCTTCTTTCTATTCACTCAATGCCAGGACCAACCATTCACTTCTTCTATGCTCCTTCCAGTTGTGACTACTGCAAATGTGTCCAGACATTGTCACATGTCTATTCTGGGGCCGGGGGAGGAGTATAATTCTAGTTCTAGGGACTTCTCCTTACTATGCTATCTTTTCTTCCCATCCTGAAAATGATTTTTTACTGAGGATCAAAACTCAACCGAATCCCCATTTTATTTTTAGGTAAGTGATAACTTTGTCAAAAGCATTAAGTTACTGGTACCCCAACTATAAAAGATAAGCCAAATCTTTGATTATAGCTAACAAAAAATGAAATGTTCATGTTGATATGGAAGTATATAAATATAATATTATGGCTAATGTTTATCTACATTACAGTTTACAAAATATTTTCACGTTTGATTTTATTGAGTGCTCACAACACCCTATGGAAGAAAGGATGGCTCAAAGACACCAAATATCCAGAACCACATGAGTATTAAGTGTTGGAGATAGGATTCCTAGCTAGACAGACTCATTCCAAATTGTATACACTTTCCATTTAATTTAGAGAACAACTAGTATGAGCTTCAGGCTGTAGACAGCGTAAGCCAGAGAAAGACTCATCTTAATATCACCTAAATGGAGAAATAAAATGACTTGAGGATGCCCTGCTACCTACAAAGCCCAACAAGAAACCGTAAGTAAAAACAAGCTTTGGAAACAAAGGCTCATTTAAAATCACCAAAAATCTACATTACATCCATCCTTTGCCTAGCCTAAAGAGCACTTATTATGCAAAAGGAGGAAAAATACATACTAATTAATATTTACATGTGTATATTTTTAAAAGCATGTTAACATCTTTTACTTATTCTAAATAACCTTATAAAATTGGTATATTAAAATTATCCACAGTGAGCATAAAAATAAACATTAAGTACCTTGATTAGGGACACACAGCTAATTAGAGGTCACGTCAAACTTAAAATTAAGTTCTTTGTACCTCTAGAAAAGTATTCATTCCACTATAATTTCCAGTATCACATGGCCCTATACCCCTCCAGCTATAAATATCACTAGGTCAATAAATAATAATATCCTCTACCAGGCAGATGCTAATCCTATTTCAGTATTATCTGAAATCACATTTCCCTTATGAGTTTTAAAGATAGTAGCTACTAAAGTAAGAAATGGGACTTTTTAGTTACTCTTTTAAAGACAAAAAACACTCCCATAAATTAAGTTACATGGCTTAATAGTTGACTCATGACAAAATGTTTCCCATTTTCTATATTTAGACTGTGTACTCAAGTAATAATTGATACTCCTGAACATGAATTCCACTATGGCAGAAAGGTGAGTAGGGAAGATCCAGGAATTTCCTGGCTATAGAACATTGAGTCACATTTCTTTAAAAATTATTTGTCTATGTAAAAGACAAATAACAGGAAATAAACTGTATACTCTGCAATAAACAAACAGGTATTTTGAATATGAAACCGAAAGTAGAAGCAATTCAATTTTTGGTTTAAACAATAACAACAACAAAAACTTTAAAGTCTTACTCCATCATGGAAGGTGGGATAGTACAGCAGTCCTGGATGGCCGTTAGCGGGGAGGTGAGGTGAGCCGTATAGGATGCTTCCACGACTTGCTTGTTCCGATTGACCACATCCAAGTACCGGTTGAACTTCTCTCGGATTTTTTTGGCTAGCTGTGGGATGACAGTGAGCGAAATAAATGGAAAAGTCCGAGATAATAACCCGTGGCACTTTTTCTAATAAACTAATTTGTGTCACAAGCCACATAGATTCAACTTCAGGGGTTAAACACACACTCAAGTCTTTTTCTACCGTGTGGGCCGATATAAAAATTGCACAATGCCCAGAAGTCACAGAAAGATACTCAGACAACAATAAAATTATATCTTCTATCTTATAACAGATGATGACATATTACAAATGTCTCATGTGTTCAAGTTCAAAGAGAATCACACCTATCCATAAAACAGTATTATTGACATTGTTATTGTCAGCATTGCACTGGGCATTAACGGTTATGGAGCAACAATAATGATTTATTACTTGTAGTTCTGGATTCACATAGATTTTCAATGGGGGAATACACAAGGCAGGGAAACAGCATTCAGCATCTCCTGCTGCACAGCCCCGGGGTGCACCACTCACTGTCTTCCACGTGAAGGGCAATTCCCTGCAGTTGTACAACGCAGGCATCCATATAAAACAAAATGTATAGGTAGAAACATACTTCTGTTTGGTCTATTACATCTTTAAGATGGACAAATGTCTTTCTTAACTGCTGTGAACAGACACTTCGTCGTGATTTACTTTCACGAGAGAATCATAAAAGCAAATTGTTACGCATATTGCTTCTTCCCCCACTGTTGCCATCAAACACCACGGCTTAATCACAGATCTCCAAGGAAAACAGCGTTGTTTTTCTTCCCCTTAAATAAAATGTTACCCAAATGAAATGACTGATAGAATTATAGCTAATTGGTTTTGCAGAGCTATTCATTACCAGCACACTAGAGGAAAACTAATCATCTCCTTTGGGTCATGCGTCTCACGCAGTCCAATAGCTTCCAGGCTGAGGGCATGGAGTCAAATCACAATATCTTCATGTGTTATTTTCAAGCCAATTTTAAATCTTGCTTTTGTTCCAGTGATATTCAGGAACTTTCCGAGTCTCAATTAAATGACTGAGGGTCTCAGCCTTGCTAAAAATGCATAAAGTTTAGAAAAATTTCCAGATGTAAAGAACAAGTACAATGTTTAATTTGATAATAGATTGTCCCAATTCATTTTATGATTTTCAAAGGAGTCATGGGTCTTGAAAATTTAAGTCTACCTATAATTCTGCTCCCTGAACCAGAGTTCTTACTACTAAAAAAAAATGTAGCTTTTCTTCATTGCAGCAAAATGTATAAACACAGTTTAATTTAGGCTATTGGTGGTTTTGCTCCTCAGGGGACATTTGGCTAGGTTTGGAGACAATTGTGGTTGTCACAAGCTGGTGGAGAGTGCTACAAAGTAACAGGCATAGGTTGAGGATGCTCCTAAACATCCTACCATGCACAGGATAGCTGCCCATAACCAAGAAGTATCCTGTCCAAAATGTCAATAGTGCCCCCTCTGAGAAACTTTGATTTAGAGAAAAATCAAAGATAATTATCCCAATTAGTAATTCAGCCAATAGGCCCCAAACTGTTTTATTTTAATTCTCCACCCATCCAAAATGATATCTTATCGGGGGGGGAAATCTAGTTAATTTCAACATTTAGAAATTTCTATTTTGTTGTTTTCCCTTCCCCAAAGTAATGTAACATAGACCATCACGTGTGGTGCAAATACGGAGACAGGACTATTCACTCATTACCAGATGCGTTGAATTTTTCTTTTTTATTTTAGGAAGGCATGATGTGAAGTTTATTGAGCGGGGAGCAAGATAGGATTACAGAGCAAGAGCAAGGCATAGCTTTGCAAAGCATGATACATACACCACAGATGACGACCAGGCCCGTTGTCACAGCAAAGGGAGAGCCAAAGGAGGGGCAAAGAGAGAGGTGTGCTGATGTTTCTTACACAGCAGCTTGCGCTGATCTAATGGTCCTCTTTTTCTAGACTCTCACATTCAATGGGTAGTTGAAGGTGTGAGAGTAACAGGTCCAGCTTGAAGACCAAATGTATAGTCTCGTAATGCCCTGCATACCTCTCTCATATCACATGTTACACACAATGCTATTATCTGTATAATATCTGGTTATCCTACTAGACTATGTGCTCTGAAAGTGCAGTTACTACCTATGTTTTTGATCGCCTTTCTATCTTTGGCATCCAGCACACTGCCTGGCATTGCAGTATAAAAAATATTTAATGAATTAACAAAGGTAAAAAAAACTCACTCCTGAGAATCATCAATCTTATCTTTTATTCTAATGATCAACAACCTCTTTAAAACATAAAATATTTTTAAAATATACAACAATATGTATTTCTGGAAACTCCATCAAGAAGAAAGTTCTACCTTTTCTTTGTAAGTACTGACTTCTGATAAAGTAATTATTATTAATTTTCTGCCTCGGAATATCAAGAGTATAGCCCTTCATTTCCCTTGGAAACAAATGCTCTGTAACATGATAAAGATAAGGTGTACTTAAAGGAACTGAATATATATTATAAATAATATCTTCACAGATTCACTTTAAAATGAAAATGAAATTTATAATCATTTGTCTTTCACACACACACACACACACTCTCAATGTTTAATGTCACTTGAGAAATACCCAAGGTTTGTTCTACACATTTAGAGACTTCTAACTTTAAAAAGTCAGATCTAGCTAATCAGATATTCTAATCCAGTCCACTGCCTATTTCTGCAGAGGCCATGAACCAAGAATGATTCTTACATTAACAACAAAAAAAATTTGTTAAAGAAGACAATTTTGTGATACTCAATGAATACATGAAATTCAAATTTCAATGTTAATAGAGACTTATTGAAATACAGTCATTTGTTTACATAGTATTTATGGCTGCTTTCATTGTACAATGGCAGAATTAAGTAGCTGCAATAGAGGGCTGTATGGCCTGCTTTGCTATAGGTAGAAGTCATGGGCCCTAACATACCCCAACACGGAGCCACAATCCCAGTGTGGTGGATTTGTAACTGCCAACTGTTTGACATGGCTCCCCATTTGAGAGGTGGGGTCTACATTTCCCCCCACTGCTTGAATCCGGGTAGGCTTCTGATGGTTTCAACCACTATAGAAAAGTGATATTACGTAACTTCCAAGGCCAGCTCACAGAAGCTCATGCAGCTTCTATCTGCCTCTCTTCTAATGCTGTGTAAGACACATGGAGAGGCCACAGTAAGTATTCAGTTGGCAGCCCTAGCTAAGCGTGTCTTTACGTCATCTCAGCCCAAGTTCCAGGCATGAGTCAAGAAGCCTCCAGATAATTCCCACCCCTGGGATCTTTCCTTGATGAAGCCCCAGACATAGGAAGCAGAGGTAAGCCATCCCTGCTGCACTTGAGCAAAATCCTGCCCACAGAGTTCACAGAAATAAAGAAATAGCTATTTATGCCACTAAGTTTCAGATGGTCTGTTACGCAGCAACAGGTAACTGAGACAGCCAGGATGTGCTGAATCCCATCCTATGATAAGCACATTGAAGTTAAGCAAAACAAAGCTGCTCAAATGTAGGCACTGCATCTAAATCATCAAAAATATTAAGATTGCACCCTGTGGAGTGTAAAGTTGTTGCAAAGAGACTTCAGGGTTGTTTAGAAAATTTAATAGCTACCATATAGTACTTACCCATATATTACGTACCAGGACCCTACAATGTAGATATTCTCATTTTATATCAATGAGGTTAAATGACTACTCTAAAGCCACAAAGTAAGTGAAAGAGCCATTCACTCATTCAAACCTGTGTGCTCACTTGCTATGGCGTCTTAGACAAACCAAACCTAAAAGCTGCTGCAATGGTGGCTTGAAATATTAAAATATGACCAATCACACAGGCTGAGAATTCCTGTTAACCCAACCAGACAAGGCTCAGAGCAGAGTGTTAGACAGCGCTCAGCCCTGGGCTGGCTGTGGAACTGAGTGTTCCTGGGGGTGGGGGCTAATTGGCTGATGGGCAAGGGGCCCTGGCAGAGGTGTGTGTTGAGGGTGGGGGAAGATGTCTGCCTTTCGCTTCCCTGTTAGGGTCAGCTTCAAACTGCATTCTTCATCATCACAGAACATACCTTGAACATAGAGTCCAGGTACCCGTGACACTTAAAGCATCTCAAATGTATGTTCTCTCCAATTGGAATCACATCTGCCAGTCAGAAATCCCCCAATCTTTCATGTAGTGACATCTTATCTTGCCTCATTAAGAAAAAAAATTGCCAGCGTTTGCTGAGTGCTAACTATGTACGAGTCACTGTTTTAAGCATGTCATATGCATATGCATACGCTTAATCCTTAATTAAGGATTCAAAAGACTTAATCGTTTGAAGAACCCTGTAAGGAACACATCTTCATTTTCCAGAAGTTTGCTCACGGTCACAAAGCTAGTAAGTGGGTAGAGCTGGGATCCAAACCCAGTAGTCTGACTGCAGAGCCCAAGCCTTCAACCTTTATGCAACTCTGCTTCCCCTTGAAATACAGAGATCAATCCTCTCCTCCCATTTGTTTTCAAATCCATTTTTTCACATGCTGTGAAATTTCTGGCATGATACCATAAGCCATGCACAGTATCATTACTTTATAAAAGAATTAGATTTTTAAAAATCAATATGATTTCATCTAAAATTCTTCATAATTCCTACAAAAATCAAATACTTGGAGGAAGTTCAGAATTGCTGAATTCTACTACCATTATAAAAAAGAGATTGGACCAAATTTGATATAATAAATTTTCAAAAAATCCCCAAGGCCTACCTAATATTAACTGACTACTGTAGTGTTAACTTACATCAAACTAATTTAAATGATTCTAAATACTCAAGGGTGTTGTGTTAGTTTGTTAATAACCCGGAAAGAGAAAAGAGTGGATGTATTATTTCTCTTCTTCAGGAAGTACATTTCAGAATTCAACATTTCGCTTAGAATTTTCACCTTCATGAACTTATCTGTCATCAAAGAGCAGTAAGAGGAGATTGCAATTCCCATTTTACAGGTGAAGAAACCGAGGCATATGGAGCTTAAAAATCTCTTGACTCCCAGGTGATGCTCTTGGCCCCCCTCAACCCCCCTGCACCCAATGAGCTCTCTGTGCCCTTTTGACAAGGAAGGTGACGGTGACTCACTATGGAAACCTCACCTCATGCTCCACTGCGGGGTATTTTTTTTCCTCCCTCTAAAAGCAATCTATTTTAGCATGCCAACCAAACCCAGGTTGCTTGGCAAGCACAACAATCTTTTAGAGTCAAGATGGCCCACAAAGAGATTAAATCCTGAACGTATCCATTAAACTGAAGAGGACCAGCTAACCAACGTGGGACCTTCCAAGAGGCCAGATTCTGGATCTGTATCCAGCCACGATCCCTGCAGACAAGAAAACAAAGGACATCCTCAGCAAAAAGCTACAGGTGGACCACAATCCTGTTCAGTATAATTTAAAACATTTTTCCTTCCACAGCTCAGCTTTCATCTTTTATCCTTCCCCATTCAACCCCTAAGGGGTTCCTGAATGCTGATGAGACAACGGAACTAAAACCATCTTGTCATCTTTTGGATCAATTCTTAGGCTAGCCAACATCCAGCCATGGGTCAAATGATCACTAGGTAGCGTGCGGTCCCCATGGGAACAGATTCTAATTTGTCATCATCTCCAGTGACAACGTTTCATCACAACATCAATGAATTTCTTTCTTGCTGAATTTCTTTTCCCTTAATTTTCCCATAGACATTTCTGTCATTTGCATACTTCCCTAGAGCCCTTTTTTTAAAGCTCTTTTTACCTGAGCTTCACACTTCTGAAGACTGGGGGCAGGATGGACACATGGTTAGGAAAAGGTAAAAGAAAACAAAAATGCAAAGGCATAGTACACACTTTATTTATGTCTACTTCCTAAAAGGAAGGGCTGGAAGGAGTTTTGAATGTTAGGGAAAGCTTTATTTAATATACGTAACAATGAAGCTGACGGGCACAGACAGGAAACATACGCTAGGGGACTGAAGATTCATAGCAAAATTCCTATTGCATGTAGAAGAGTTTAACATTTGACATTCAAAAACCTTTGTGCCTTGATAAGAATTTACTAGCTGATCCTTCTTTCCTTCAACGCCAGCCTCATTACTCTAGAATAAACCTTTCATTTTGTTTTCCAGTAAGTTTCAGGGTTTAGTTACTTAAATGCATGTGACATAGAAATAATTTTAAGCACAAATATTTAACATCTCTGAACATCACCACACCAGGGCATTCCAAAGTTCTTCATAGAAAACATTCTCAGTGTTTCATGGTACACTCTATATACAAGATATAAGAAATGTACACTGTATACAAGATGTAAGAAATACTCTAAATCCTTGCTATTGTTTTTACGAGTAACAGTTGTAATACTCCAGAGAGATATAGTGCTCTCTCAGTTATTAGCTGGGAATCTGGGCAAGTTCCTTGACTTCCCTTAGCATTAGTTCCTCATGAATGAAGTAGGAATAATATCCCTTAAAGGGCTTATTGTGGGCCGGGCACGGTGGCTCACGCCTGTAATCCTAGCACTCTGGGAGGTCGAGGAGGGTGGATCATTTGAGTTCAGGAGTTCAAGACCAGCCTGAGCAAGAGTGAGACCCTGTCTCTACTAAAAATAGAAAGAAATTAATTGGCCAACTAAAATATACAGAAAAAAAAAAAAAATTAGCCAGGCATGGTGGCACATGCCTGTAGTCCCAGCTACTCAGGAGGCTGAGGCAGAAGGATCACTTGAGCCCAGGAGTTTGAGGTTGCTGTGAGCTAGACTGACGCCACGGCACTCTAGCCCAGGCAACACAGTGAGACTCTATCCCAGAAAAAAAAAAAAAAAAAGGCTTATTGTGATGTTCAAATGAAACAGCCCAAGATGAGTACAGGGATTCTTATTGTCAAACCCCAGTCTCTGGACTAGGAAGTGCATGTAGTAGTGAAATACAGGGGGTCTAAATTTTCCAACAACAGACCTATAAGTAAAGGGAGAGGGACTACCTGAATGTCAGCTAACCCTTTTATTCATTTAATTCATCCTCATGGTTAATTCTACATGGGAAACGTGGCACAAGGTCTGGGGGGAAAAAGTATTTTTTTTCTTAGATTAACAGCAAAATGGCACAAAGGACTGGAGTCAAATCTGAGTTAAATCCAGCTCTGTCATTTACTAGTTAAAGGAGACCAGATAAGTTATTTCCCTAAACCTCAATTTAATCACCTCTAAACTGGATCTATTAATAACAGCTGCTTTGTGATGCTGTTTGAGAACTAAGTGGGTTAAGTTTGAAGGCATTTAGCAGAGTACCTAATGTGTTGTAAGAACCAAGTGCACGGCAGTGGCTGTTGTTGACTATTATTGCAGTTGTTGTTATTGTTTGGGGACCTTAGCATACTGGCTCAGGAACTCCGAATTGAGCATCCAAAGAATTTTCTCTGCACTTGTAGAAGGCCGAGAAGTCGACGCAGTCTGGGTGGATGTGTTAACACGAGGGCCACGACCTTACCACAGCTGACACGCCTCTTCCAAAGTGCTGCGTCCTATACGGTGGGGAATTACAGGCTCGGGCCGCTCCAGATTTTTCTGGGATCTTCTCTTAAGGATCTAATGGCTTTTCTCCTGTGTTGTATTTTACCACCTGCAAAGCATTTTTACATGAGTTGTCTCATTTGTGCCTTGTAACAGTCCTGAGAGCGAGGCAGAGCAGGTAATCCTTGTCCCACTTCTACAAGCAAGGAGATCAAGGCTCAGTGGTTTGCCCAAGCTCACGCTGAGTAAAAGCAGAAAACAAAGAGACAATTTCTTCTAATCCCTAGCTCAGTTCTCTTTCTGCTACAAGCTCCCTCAAATTGAAGAAAAATGTGAACTCTCCCACATCAAATTATCTAAGTTCTGCTCATTCTTCTTTCAGTTCCAGCCCAATTTCAGCCTCTTTGAAGTCTTCTCGGGCCCTTCTTTTCTGAAATTTCCTCAGACTCACCATCTGCTTCACACTGTTGACCATTCCTCATTTGAGGACCCTTCTTTCCCCAACAAACCAACAGCATAACAATAATTAGCACTAATTTATTGCTTACTATGTGCCAGGCACATGCAAAGTATGTCACTACCTGATACTTTTTAATTCTCACAATAGCCCTTGGTAATCACGCAATGCTATTTTTACAGATGATTTCAATGAATTAATTTGCAAAATGTCACCCAGCCAATAGGCAGAATAATTAGATCAAATCCACCCTCTCCAACCACTGAATTACACATTTTATTTAATATAGTGCCTAGCACATATAAGAGACATACAGGTGTTAATTATTATATGCATTTGCCTTCACACAATATACCTTTTGCCATATTGGAAAAATCTGCTTCTGAGTCTAGAAAAGGGCAGATAACCTATGAATATTGCTCATATCTAGTTCAAGCAATAAGAAACTTCAAGGCTTGTGTAGTTCTCTATCATGACCTGCCTCATAGGTCATATTGGCTGCTCTGGAGCAAATCCTGCTGTCTTAGCTCCAGCTCCTCTAACAACATACTATAGACTGGGTGGCTTAAACAACAAATATTTACTTCTCACGGTTCTGTAAGCTGAAAAGTCCAAGATCAAAATGCCAACAGACTGTTTGGTGACAGCCCTCCTTCCTAGCTTGCAGATGGTCACCCTCTCATATCCACATGTGGCAGTGAGAGAGTGTCTATTTCTTCTTCTTATACCAAGTGCTTTGGTGTCTGCATTTCCCTATACAGGCACTAATCCCATCATGGGGCTCTGCCCTCATGGCCTCATCTAAACCTAATTGCCTCTTCACCTCCAATTACCATCACACTGAGGGTTAGGGCTTCAACGTATGAATTTGGGGAGACACAAACATTCACAGTCCATAATACTTGCCTAAACATAGAGCACCTGTTCAGAAAGGTAAACTGATGGCAACTGACCATAGTCATGATAAGGCTGCTCATCACCACTAGAGTTTGGGCCTCATGAAATTAGCCAGTAGAGCAGAGTCTGAACATGGCAGGCAATGATACCGGACAAGATAGATGAAGATATCGGGATGGAATTGGGCCAGTCTGAATTCCCACTGGCCCGTGGAGACTTCAGGGTTGACGGATGTATGGGACTAGCCCATCCAACAGAGGGGCAGGCCAGCCGCTGACAGACAATCTGCAGGTGGACCAGGGAAATTTATGTGCAAGGCTGTCTGGGCTCCAGGGTCACGTACCCTGATCCTGTGAGAGGTGGGGCCTGTGTGCTGAGCTGGGAGGAGTGCAATGGAAAAAAGAGAAGGCAAGTGCTGACATGCCAGAGAACCAGAGGAGGCTGAGCCCTGGGAAACAGTTGAGAGCAGTAGCTTCTCTTTTTACGCAAAACACACGTTGGCTTTACAGGTTATGTAACAGGGTTGGTTTGGGTAGCAGTGTGTGTTAGGTATTCCAGGAGAGTTGCCGTGATACACACCTAGGCCTCCGGAGAAAGCCAAGGTCATCAACTCAAGGGCTCAATGGGCTCTTGCCCTGCTTTTCACCCCACTCTTTCCTTAACAACCAGATCATAACAAAAGAAACAATGGGGAGGGCAGGCGTCAGCCCACTTCTCCTCACTTCACTCTGTAAAAGGAGCCCCAGAGCTGAGATTCCTTTAAATCTGAAATAGGCAAGTGCTCAGGCCTTGAAAGTTTACAGCCTGTTCCTTCACAAGGAAAAAGTTCGGCCTAGTCTTGACCTTAGAATCAAGAGGCTGAGAATGGGGAAGAGGACAGAGCAAGAGCCACAGCATACAGGATAATCGCTAACATTTTACTTCATGATTTTTGAGATAAGTTTGGGTAGGATATTAAGTACAGGGGAAAGGGGAAAAAAACACCACGGGTTTGGGAACTTAGGAATTCTCTGGTGGCCTATGAAAGACACAGTCAATGTTGGAAATGGAAAGCTAACCTAGTCTCTTTACATAAAGCTCTTATTTACGGTACAAATATCTGTGCATAACTTAGATAAACACTAAGTATAATATAGAAACATTCCAAGTAAAAGGGAAGCCACCACTAGAGGAACTGGGGACAGACAGGTTGGGAGGGCTCCGGGAACTTGACATTTCACTGCAGCCCAGACTCTCTTCCCCACGCCCAGTGCAAAGACTGTCTCATCACAGACTAACCTTGAGACCTGGGCCAGAGCCTGGCACATGCTGCGGGGACTCTGGAAAACGTCTGCTGCATCAACAAAGGACGAAACCTGACCTGGCCTCAGATAGAAGCCAACTAACAGGAGCATTTTAGGGTTCTTCAAGGGCCCCTTTGAGAGTGTATCGATCAAACATTTGCCAGCAAGGGTCAATTAGCTCAGCAATGGAGTAGAAAGATGACACTGGCAAGGAAACAAAAATCTGCTGCCACTAAATACTTCCTCACTCTCACACTGGCCAAGAACTTATTAAATCCAAGCCCTAGGAAGACAATCTTGAGACACAATGACGTTCTCTAAAATTTTTATAAATCTAGATGTTTCCATTTCCCCTTTTTAAGTAATGTTGACTTGCTCGTCCAAGGAAATATAGCATCATGCCACTTTAGGACTTCATGGTGTGTCAGCAGAGTTCAATTACAGTAACTGCGAGATCTCTTGTAGTCCCCCCTTACAAAAAGATTAAGTACAAGTCAACGTCTAATGCACAGTGTATTTCTATATTTGGAACAACAAATTTGCACAAGGTAGATTCCTTTAAAATCAAGAAGGTTTGATTTCTTGAATATCCATATTAGCTGAGTCTTGAGTACAGTGTGACAACATTAGGAGGTAGGGGTACTCTCTCTCCTGGTCCTCCCTTTGAACAGTGAAGCCAGCTTGTAACGTGCCAGTGTCGCTCAATAGAGAAAAGGCCCTTCTAGGCTTTAGTTTCAAGGTACTTGAGCAGCAGCAAAGCAAACCCTGAGATTTAGGGGCCTTTACAATGCAGGCATATAGCTATAACTGTTGATTCAGAGGTACAAGGTTTTTTTTTTTATGATTAGGAAAAAATGTTTTTCAAGCCAATAACAACAAACCCCTCCCCTGGCCCCCACACACAACTTAGATGAGGTGCAAATGTTGGATGCTGGTGGGAAATACATTGCTTGCTATTAAGACTTGCTAGAAACAACAACAAAAAGAAATGTTTCCCATGTGGATTCCAAACCAGAGGAATGAGGATATTGCCTGAACCACAACAATTTTATTATATCCTTCTCTGAACTATTCTGTGTGTTCCCTTGCCAAGCTGCATCTAATATCACTCTCCAAGTCACAGTCGAATTTGGGAAGGTCTTCTCATCCCCTATCTGATGACAGGGCGGATTGCAAACAGAAGAACTGGGGCACGTCTGCTCTCTATCGGCTGCTTGGCTGCAGGATTCATTGCTAACACCCTCCTCTAGAGTCTGGTGTTACAGTAGGCCTGGCATGGGTGTTAGTGGATGTAATGGTGACATTTCCTGATGACTGTGCAGAAGAACCAGCATGCATTTTACAGCATGTTTTAAAAAAAAAAAAAATGACTACTGGCTGCTTAAGGAATACCCGACGTGAATGCCCATGAACAACTATTTCAACATGATCCCTACCTGGCTGGAGTTTTCTAATATTAAAATAAAGCTGTAGTTCTTGGTAAGTTTCCAATTTTATCACACCACATGTTATTTCATGGGTCCAGATTTTCAAAGTATTTAGCCAATTCAAGGCTTCCTGATATTAGCAGCAATTAATTCCTTCACATTATTACCATAGTATTTCCTATTGTTCCAAGGAATATGTTAAGGATGGGTGGTTCCTGTTCTTAAGTTGCTGAGCAGGTTTTATTTATAATACATTCTGAGATGAGTTTCTGTGTATGCATTCTGCCAGCACAGATAACGTGAGGTTATTTTGCTTTTCTATTAGGAACAGCAGTTTTAGATGGAAGACTGAGTTAGGGGTGGGGATGGGGAGGGTTGGAGAAATCTTGGCTGCTGCTTTCTCACCAGCATTTCCAAATACTGTTCGACCTTGAGACATTGGAAATGTGGGTAAAATGGCCTTAATTGTTTCCATTTTAAGTGGAATGTTCATTTCTCATGAAGTAGTCTTCACAGCCTTTAGAATGAGGATTTAGACTCAATCTATTCCCTTCTAGTTAAATGAAGCTTTGGCTGTTTGAGTAAAAAGCCCATATTTTTTCCCCAAGGGTCTGCTTCACTGAAAGAAGGATTTTGCACACATATGGATTGCAGAGCTATGTGAAAAGCTGATGTTCCAGCTGGAGCAAGGAGAGATGCACATCCTAGTGGGAGCTTACATGCCTTTTCCTGCCCTGCCCTGCCCCTCTCCAGCTGGGCCAGCCAGCAACACCCATACTCCCTGGAGAAACAGTACCAGCCCCTCATCTATTTCCTTACAAGACTGAGAATCAAGGGAATGAGGAAACGGACTAGTCAGGGGTTTTGCCAAAACAACAACAGCACCACAAAAAATCTGTAACCAGAATTTTCAAGCCTTAAATGTATGATGGTGGTGGCGGCGGCGGTGATGGTGGGAGATATAGATTCCATTTTCTACAGCTAGCATAGGTGTGTATTTTTACATTTATATGTTTTTACATTTGTATATTTGCATTTTTTACAAATGTGTAATAAATACCATGCTTATAAAAAGTATAAATATGTGCATAGAGTACAATCACGTACGCAAACAATAGATACATACTGTTTTTGGTGTGCAAGGAGAGTACATCATATAAAATGTGTGCAGGGTGCGTGTGTGAGTGTATAGATGCAGGATTATCTCAGCTTATCTCAACACCAGGCACAAACATTGGCTAATGTATAATATGTACTCCTGAAGTCAGCTGGTCTATATTTAGTACAGGAATTTAAGCTTTCATGCATGCATACACACATATTTTAACTTCCAAACATATACAAGGATACAGAACAGAGACTACGTATAAAATATAAACAAGATGGCTAAGTACTTCAAATTCCAATTAGTGAAATGGATAGCTGTCAGGTGGTTTCCTCAATCCTTGCCCAGCCCATTCTTCTCCAAAGCAGCTAGCAGAGCAGTACTCCAAGGATCCTGATTATTGTCAAAACTTCATACGGGGAAAGAAATCTGGGAGTTCGGAGAGATATCTAAGGGCTGCTCCATCCTCCAAGGAAGCTGTACTACAAAAGCGTTACCACCTACACTAAGAATGCCAAATTGTTATCAACTTCTCCTGTGCAACAGAAAGGACGCTTACTGTGTTATGCTGTAATCCCATGGACTAGCCTAACAGCTGCAGTTTTTCACTCACTCAATTAGCTAGAGGTTCTTATTTAGGAGGTCCTTATTGAAAAACAAAACAATAAAACCCCAATAGCCCAATAGAAATTCCACAAGGACACAAATTATAACCAACTGTCTTAAGGTTATGTTAATAATGGAATAATGATGAATTGGGAGGAAAGACAAAAGAGTCATCAAGGACTTCATTTATTTTTATATCTTGTTTATGTTCCTGAAGGATGATACATTAGTAATATAATGGGCTTCCTCCTAAGGCTGCAGTTACATCCTTGTGATTTATTAGAGCTAAAAGCTTGCCACTGACAGTACAGAAGGCACCCTCCACCACTGTTTTACCCCGTCAACTGAGCACTTAAACGCGATCTTTTCTTCATTTAGCAGCTAAGTTTTCATCATAGTACTTACACCATTTAGACACATTATTTATCTTACATCAGTTTATATAAGACTCAAGAGAAAATAAACTACCTTCCTTTAAAAAATCAAAAACTTATAGAATTTGCAGCAGAGAAAGCAACACAGCACATGGTTAAGAATATGGGATTTAGAGTTAGACTACTCTTTGGCTAAAATCCCAATCCTATCATCTAATTCAAGTATGATTCTAAGAAATTAATTAATCTCTCTGAGTTTCACTTTCCTCAACGCTAAAACAGGGAGAACTGTATTTATATCACAGAGTTGTGGTAAAAATTTATGGAGGTAACTTACATGAAATATTTGTTAAATGAATATAAACTATCCCGTAAAAGAAATAATCTTTCCCAAGATGCAACACAATTTATGCATAAACTAATTCTTGCACCCATTCACCATTTATTAGGATTCTAGAGACACATACACAATTTGAACATAACTGAAGGGACTGTCATGCTAGATGAGACCCACATTGAGACCACCATTCTGCCTCTCATAATCAAGGAAGGTTTCCCAAAGAGAACATTTCTGTCCTTTGGGACATCATCTTCAAGAGATTAGCAAGATATATCATATGTATGAACAAATGTCTCCTGTGATTTAACAACGTCCTTGGGATAAGCTCTTTGTTTCTTTTCCTACAATGCTAAGTATATAATAAGTCCTCAACAAATGTTTGCTGAATTCATCACCTGCCTACCACTTACCAGAGGTATGCTCAGAATCTCTCCCTCAAAGAGATCATAATCTATTATAGCATATCCATTCATTCCCCAATATCTACAAGACACTGCACTATGAATTATTCTGACATGGTTCCTATATTCAGGAGTTTAACTTCTAGAAGAGGGCAGCTAACTTTTGTTTTTAGAGGAGGTAACACATATCACAAATTTTCTCTCTACAGTAAAAATACTTATTTAATATTTTCTTGCCTCTTTCAAACTTTAAAGAGTGTCCCCCATCACAGTATTTTTACATTTAAAAAAACCTAAATTATTGCCAGGCATGGTGGCTCATGCCTGTAATCCTAGCACTCTGGGAGGCTGAGGCAAGAGGATCACTTGAGATCAGGAGTATGAGACCAGCCTGGGCAAGAGTGAGACCCCATCTCTGAAAACCAAAACAAAACAAAACCCTCAAAAACCCAATTTAAATTCAACTTTGCATGACTTTTTTGGTGTAGTATAATTGCCTGTAAGCCTTTCCTTTTTTGTTAAGTGATAGATCATTAAAAAAATGATAATCAAACCTAATGCTAAACCCCAGTATACCAAACAAATAAGGTGAATTGCTAGAGGAGTGAGTGGGGCCAGCTCCGTAACAGTGTTGGCCATACCTCCCCCATACCTTAGGGAATAAAAGTGCAAAAACATACACTGGAGCATTCAATCTAAATATACCTGAATTCAAAATCAGGTTTTCTAACCTCTTACCTTAGTTGGATAAGAAGTTTCTTTCTACATAATTTTCCTTATCAGTGAGGCTTGTAGAGTTGTTTTTGAGGTTTATTAATTTGTGCATCAAATATTTACCAAGCACCTGTCATATGCTGCACGGAGATAGTTTTAACAGTGGTGGGAGGCACATCAAGAAATCAAACAGACAAAAATCCATGCCCTCATGGAGCTTATATTCTAGTAGGGAAAGACACACAATGAAAAAAATAAATACATATGTTAAGTCCTAGGTGATGAATTGCCAGGAGATAAAACAGAGAAGGGGAGTAAGAAGTAAAGAAGGGTATAACTAATAAAATTTATAAATGGGCAGTCAAGGAAGGCCTCACTGAGAGGTATCATTTGAGCCAAGAATGAAAGGACATATGGGAACAAGCCAAGTTGATACATCAGAAATGATTTAATCATAGTGCTTCATTAATAATATATGCTCGATAAATGATGGTGGTTATTATTATTAATGTAGACAGTATAATTTAAACAAAGAAAACACAAAACTTGGACTAAAAATCTTGTTTCTGCCATTTTCATTTCTATGAGGACTTTATTAATTATCATTATCACTCTGAGATGTGGTTTACTCATATGGAAAATGGGATAATAACGCCTGCTCTTCTTACAACGTCATTAAGAGGATAAAATATATGTGGAAGCACCAAGACAATAAAGAAGCACATGCATATTACACAACCATCACATCTCTTAGACTATCTTTTCAAAATGTGAAACCACCGTTTTACCTCATTCACAAAGCAACCCATGATTTGATGGGTAGCCCACGAAGAGGGTTGCTAAGATAAAAACTAACTTCTTTTCTGGAGAGTCAAACCAAGAACATTAAGAGCTAATATACTGATTTGTGATCAACGAAACCTAAACACTAACCAGGTGAACTTGCCAGGGCTCTGGATGGACAGAATAGCCATCTGTCTACTCTGGTCCTTGGTGGATTCATTACAAATTTCCCATGTGGGCAGCTTCACTACCTCTCAGCCTTTCTTTTGCCTTCCTACAGATTTAGTGCCTTTCATTCACTCATTCAACAGACATTTAGTGAATGCCTGCAATAAACACAGAGCCAAGTGTGGATCTGGGTAAGAGGGTGGTGAACTAAACCAGGACCCAGTCCGAACAAATCCCCTGGGGACAGATGGCAGATAGGTTGGGAGCAAAGAAAGAATGGAATCCATCTACCCTGCCTCCCAGATTCCTCCAGTCTGGACAAGTCTGAACCTTGAACATACTTCAGTAGGTAACTGTAAACAAAATGAGAGCCCTAAGGCTACCAGCACACTAGATTAAACTTGGCAGGGCAATCCCAAAACAAATCTGATTCTGAAAATATGAATACTGAGGAGCCCGAGTATCTCCAGTCATTATTCAACAAATATTTACCAAACCTACCTAGTCTAGAGACTGGGAGCCAGAATTCAAAGACAAACATCCCTAGTGCTCAACTCTTCTGTACCTCCTCTTCTTGTCTAACCATGGTCCCTTTTATTCCTGTGGCCCAACATCCAGTTCAATAACCAAACTTTCCTACAGTAGAGAGTTTCCAGGACTAGAAATACAGAAGTAATATAAATATGAAGCTAATATAATTTCCAGTCTCATACTTCTCAGTTTGGCTTCCATTTAAAGCTTCCACTAGCCCCTTCCAGGGCCTTTCTGTGATCATTCCCTCTTGGAAATTCCCCTTTTAAAGTGTGCAGGTTTTTCCTTCTAAACCATTCCTAAGAAGATTAAATAATGGAATAATAATAGCAATCCTTGCCCTAGTGTATTGTCAGGGAGAGAAAAGTGGCATCCCTCTACCCTTCTAGGATTCTTGGCTAGGCTACAAATTAAATTGACGTAAGACAGAAGAAAAACTTATATAAATAATTACGTAAAAATGCATAGGAGTCCCACAAAATATGAGATTTGAAGAAGTTTCAGAGGACTGAAAGCTTATATAGCATCCTGAGCTATATAGCAAGGAAATCGTGACTCACAGCTTCTGGGTGGTGGCAACACAAGTTATGGGAGGGTGAGGGGAGGAAACGCATGGTGAATAAAGCTTGTCTTGTTATGCAGACAAAAAGTTCCTCTGGTAATAAATGTTGTTTCTGAACAGCCCTCACAAGAAGAGATGATGGTTTGTCTGGGTGTGGGGTCAACCTCCAGTCTCCTCTCCTGTGATCTGAGTTAGTATTTCCTGGTTGATAAAATTCTTGGGCAGGAGATGCATGACAACTGAGTTCCTCTTGGAGGAGCCGTCCTTAAACAGATAAAGAGAGTTCAGAGAAAGCCTCTGTCTGCACGTGCTGCTTTCCCTAAGTGCCCCCAGTTCAAGGTAATCAGTGTCATATTTTGGGGTGATATTTCCTAAAGTCTTTCAGTACCTCTATATTGACACTCTATCACCCTTTTACATTCTGGAAGCAGAATACAAAATACTGAATGCTGACTGCAGAGTAGGCAACCACATAATCCTTTACACAACCTTACAAGATAGGCTACATTTTACAAATGAAATTGATGTACACACTAAAAAGTTAAGTCCTGTCAAAAATCAAACAGATAGTAAATGACAAAATCCTTCTTGAACCTCAAGTTTGCCATCTCGAAAGATGAGGGTCTTTAATTCTCTAACCCAAGCCATTCCCTAAAAGGGCTATCCAAAAAAAGAATAGAGGTTAAGTTTCCTAACCCTTTTGGCCTCATCGCCATGGTCTGAGTTCTCTTTCAGTTCTAAAATTCAAAAACATCACATTAGTTAGGACTGATTCCATCTCTTCAAGATTGACCCTCAATCCATAGTCTCTTTAAAGAACGAGCTATTTTTTGTTTGTAGGTGACAAGTGTTCTGCTAGAGAGCATCTTTCTTCTCCTATGAATAAAGGGATATACTTTTGTGCAAGGTCAACATCTGGATCTTGCTTTCAGGCGGACCCTAGAGTTCATTGCTTTAACCCTGTCCAAATTCTTCATGACTGGAGCCTTGAGTTTGTAGGTGAGTAAAAGAATAATTTGGAGTATTAATGCCTGCTAAGTCTCCTTTTCTTATAAAACCAATTCACTTCTTTACTGTGGATGATATTTGGTGAAATGAAACATCAAATTTAAACCTCTTACATACAGTTCTCATTATCAAATAACAATTTGGAAAAATAATTTGGAAAAATCATTTTAAATGCTAGAGTGTTTTGAAACATTTTGGGGACCAGAAAAAATTTTAGATCCCTGAACTATACATGTGCAGGGCAAACTCTATCTGAGGATAAACCGAGCTGAAATTTGAGCTGCTACCCAAGAGACAGATTAGCATTTTGGGTCCAGTTAACCGCCTGCTAAAACAAACAATATAAACAAACAAAAATAAAAAACATTCCTCACAGGAATGTAACAGAACTTGGAGTTTTTCACAATACCAGGATACAACCCCAATTTTCTGACATACTTAGAAAAAGCAAAGTGACCAATTTGCAAGAGAAAAATACAGTTAACAGACATCAACTTCAAACCATTTTTAGATGTCATAATCAGTACATAGAATTATAAAGCTGTTATATTATAACCGTGATTAAGAATGCAAAGAGGATCGCTCAAGGTCAGGAGTTCGAAACCAGCCTGAGCAAGAGTGAGACCCCGTCTCTACTATAAATAGAAAGAAAGAAATTAATTGGCCAACTAAAGATATATATAGAAAAAATGAGCATGGTGGTGCATGCCTGTAGTCCCAGCTACTTGGGAGGCTGAGGCAGGAGGATCACTTGAGCCCAGGAGTTTGAGGTTGCTGTGAGCTAAGCTGACGCCACGGCACTCACTCTAGCCCGGGCAACAGAGTGAGACACTGTATAAAAAAAAAAAAAAAAAAAAAACTATGTTTTTAGATATAGGCATGTTGATGTCTGTTGTAGTAGTACTTTCATTTTCAATGCCAAATAGTATTCCAAAGTACAAATAGATCATAACTCATTCCAATATTGGCATTGATTCTTTTTGGCTATTACAAATGATGTTTTAAACAATCTTGTACATGTATCCTGGTATAAGAATTTCTTTGGGTACAGACCCAGGAGTGGAACAGGCAATGATTGTGTTGAAATTTAATTGATAATGCCAAATAGTTTTTCCAAAATAAATGTACTAATTTAAATCCCCACCAGCAGTGGGTGAGTGGCCTCCTTGCTCCACATTCCAGGCCATACTTACTTTTTATATCAAATTGGTGAGTGATAAGTAGTATCACATTGTAGTTCAACTTTATATTTTCTTGACTATTGATGAGGTTGACAATGTTTACACAATTATGAGCCATTTGGGCTTTCTGTTCTGTGAAATTTCTATTCATTTACTTTTTTCCCTTTTTTGTTGATGTGTAGGAGTTCTTTATTACTTGATACAAAGGCTTTTGATTATGTATGTTGCAAATATCTTGCCCCAATTTGTGGTTTTATTTTCATTCTATTGTCAGCTATTTTTTTATGGAAGTAAATGTATTTTATATTTAACAAATTCACAATTCAACAAAATTACAGTTTACAGCCATGCATTAATTCTTTTTCAGTGCTTTATTCTTTCTCTTTATTTATTTTCTTCACACAGATCTATTTTTTACACCAGGTTATGAAACTGACAACTTTCAGAAGTGTAGCAAGTTGGGATTTTCAGTCTGTTTCCCCGTCTCACTCAGTGGGGAAAGTAGGACGTTATTTTATTCAGTTCTTTGATGACCAATTTCTACAACTTATGTAAACATTGTGGTGGTTTTATTTTCTCTGGAGAGTTTTCTTAAAAAGCTAGCACTTTTTAAAGGATTAGAAGTTATGTTTTGCTTCTTTTTTTTTTCTCCTGGGGATTCACTGAAACTCTCAACTTAAATTCAAACATACAGCTAGTAGTCTTTACCTTTTGGAAGCAGACTGCCCAGTGGTATGCGAGAGCTGGCTCACACCAGCCTAGGAGAGCTGATTATTAAGTTTCCAGGGATTTTGCAAGCCAATTGTTAAGCTGTTGGTAGTTGGAATAAACTATGGTGGGAGAATTTAAACCACGAGAATTGTCAAATACTGTAAATCAGGGTTTTACTATTTTTTTCCGGAGAGCCAGTTATTAAATATTTCTTAGTACATACTTGGAATTACCCCCATCTAATTCAAAGTTCCACAGATTCTTTCCTTTGTCCCTCTAGATATAGCCATACTAACCTTTGGAGAAGGTGTCAACGAACAAAATTTTAACAAATTGAGTTTGATACCATCTAATTGGCTGGTATTAGCAATTCATGAACCAGGCAGCATCCAGTCTACAAAATAGAAAGTGTTACTGAGCAATGGCTCACATCCAGATGTGCATAGAAGCCAATACTGTGGCACTGGCTTTAGAGAAAAGAAAGGCTCTGTTGCAAGGCCAACCAGCAGGGAGACAAGAGATGTGGCTCAAATCTCTCTCCTTGTTTTAGGGTCTGGGGCAAGTTTGAAGGAGGTCAAAGGGCAAGAGAAAGTGTTAGGTGTGTTGGCCTGGCAGAGTCTGATTGGAGGGCTTCAAATTTGGCCATTTGCGGTAAGGTGTGTTGAGGCAGATTTTAGCAATGGATTTTCTGGGCCAATGGATCCCTTGTTTCTTAGAGTTCTGGTGTTCAGGTTCCAGTCGTGTCCTGACCTTCTTGGTTTCATGGGGAGGAAATGTTCATTCCAGGTGTTGTTAGAGGTCAAAGTTTTTTTCTACTGTGCATGCCCAGGCTACAAGACTTGCAGTTTTGGCTCTCTTATACCTACAAGATAATTCAACATTTTGTTAGCAACAGAGTAGGGCCAATTTTAGCTGGAAAGGGATGGTGCTTTTCTCTTCTGACTCCTACTGGAGGGTGCTGGGACACTTTTTACTATGTTCCTCAGAAAGTCCCAGTGGGATTGAGTGCCAATCATGTGGCCTTTACCTGTGGCCTTTACCCTATAACATGTCCTGGCATTAGCCTTGCTCCTTTCTGTTTTACTCCCCCATCTCTCACTTCTGATCCCCAAGGTCATTCCCAAGTAAAACATCAGCATGGCAGACTTTGGATCGGCTGTTTTCCAGAGAAGCCAGGCTAGGAATTGGGGGAAGGCAGTGGGGGTGAGGAGAGGGCACAGTCGGGGAGAGTCTTCTATTGTTTCATTCTTCTATGGTCTTGACTGCCTATTATCCAAGTTAAGTGGAACCTCGATTACAAGTAAGAATCAGCAGGAACCCAGCCATCATTGCAAGCTGGGTCATCTCTCTCCCCCGACAACCCACTTCCTTACCCTTTTCTTACTCTGCTGCCCCCCGATCTCCATAGCTGAGCTCCCTGACCTCCCCACCTGCAGATGCAGCCCAGCACATGGCCTGGGATATGAAGTACTGAAGGGTCCTCAATCTGTAGTCTCTTAAGAAATTTTTCAACTACAATTTGGCGTTCTGGGGAGAATGGCACATCCACACTTGTCCAATAGTGAGAGACCCAAAGGCATTGCTTCTGATCAAGGAAATAATTTTACAGGAAATGAAGTGTGACAGGGGCCCATGCTCACGAATTCACTGGTCTTAGCATGTTCCCTATCATGCTAGAGTGGAGAGGGGGTCTCCACTGCTGACCTTCTTGGCCTTGTTTAGTGCATCACAGGTTCTGCAGTCAGATAAACCAGCCTGCAATCCTGGCTCTGCATCCATTACCTGTGTGACCTCAGAGAAGGTCCTAAACGCGTACCTCTAAACCTCAGTGTCTTTACCAAGAATTTCAAAGATTCTCTGTGACTTAGATCAAATAAAGCATGCAATA
>CAUYMX010023338.1:0-41747 GCA_963573855.1 Lepilemur septentrionalis
AGAAATTGGCCAACTAAAAATATATAGGGGAAAAAAAAATTAGCCGGGCATGATGGCGTATGCCTGTAGTCCCAACTACTCAGGAGGCCAGGAGTTTGAGGTTGCTGTGAGCCAGGCTGACGCCACAACACTCTAGCCCGGGCAACAGAGTGAGACTCTGTCTCAAAAAAAAAAAAAAAGAAAAAAAAAACATTCTACAACTTGGTCAATAAAAAAGCCCTGACTACATTATCATCATTACCCAGATTTATATAATGGGCCCAGTGACCAAGACACTGGGTACAAGTCCAATACTAACATATTCTGAAATGAACAAACAGGCTTATATATTAACCGAGCAGACCTTCAGCTCAAAATCAAGTATGGCCACATAGACTAACGCTTGGCTTTTCACTCTGAAAGCTAACAGTTCTTCACTCTGTGAAAGGGAGGGAGGGAGGGAGAGAAAGAAAAAGAAAAGAAAGGCCCGGGTTTCAAGAACTCTTCTCGCCCATTCTCCGATTCCCCCCAACTCCACTCACCAAAATACTTACCTCCATCCCCCACCCAGAGCTGCCTTTAGAGACGATTAAGATGTTGACTTAGAGTCCATGTTCTAGAGTTCCATGTTCTATTCCAAATTCATGAACCCTAGCTAAGAAGAATTAAATATAGTCACCAAAAATAAACACTCAAATATAAAAGAGGGACATGTGTGTTAGAAAATGTGATAAATAACATTTTAAAAGCACCCTTCACTTTCACTTGTCCCAGCTACTTAAGAAGCTGAGGCCAGAGGATCACCTGAGCCCAGGAGCTCAACCAAGGCCAGCCTAGGCAACATACTGTGACCCTGTCTCTTTAAAAACAAAAAACAACAACTTAAAAGAAAAAAAGCATCAACACTGAGATATTCACGGATTAAATGGTAAGATGTCCAGGACTACTTCAAAATAAATTCAGTTGGAGAGAGGGAGGAAAGGAGGATTAGGTGATGGTACTGATGACACAAGATTGTGAGTTAATAATTACAGAGGCTAAGTAATGAATGTATAAGTGTTTATTATACTATTCTTTCTTACTTTTCTGAGTATTTTTAAATTTATACAATAAAAAGCTAGGGGTGCTGGAAATACATATAATAAAAGGCTAATACTAACAACTTCTTAATGGATGGACTGTGGATTTTATTTTCTTCCATGAGCTTTTCAGCAAGAATCGTATCACTTCTGTGTTCAGAAAATAAATATTTACTATTAGCGTGATGATTCTGCAAAACATTTCTGGATGCCTTTAGAAGACATTCTAGTCACAGAAAACCAAACTGCAGCAAGATCCAAATTTAAGAAAATTCTACTGTGCCCTGTGGCACACACACACCCAGAAATCCATATAAACAAAGTTGAATGTGAGGATGTAACAAGTATAGAATGAAAAGAATGTTACAAAAATATCCCAACAGAAAGTGAAACAAATTATTAATAATTCCTCTTCCAGAAAGGAAATATCTGTTTTAAAAAGGTTTATTTCCCCTGTTAGCTAAAGTTGACTGAGTCCTTGCTATGTACAAATAACCTGCCTATAATTTCACCTACTCGAAACAGTCCTAACAGGAAGTATTACCTTCATTTTGGAAATGAAAAAACTGAGGTTCAGAAAGTTTAAAATAGAATGGGGTTGGAGTAGGGATTCCAACCAAGAACTTAAGAGTCACATCTTTGTCTTCAGGATGCCTCAGAGGAAAATAGGAGAGAGAACTCACAAATAGAAAGAGAAAAATTCACCTACTTCAGAAATACCCACAGGAAAACTATCCAGCATCTTGAATATCCCACGTAACTCAAAGTGAGAGCAACATTTACACTCCTCCTGTCCATCCTCAAGAGCAATGGGGAAAAAAAGGATAGTAAAAGGAATACATCAAGAAGAATCAAAAGTTCCATAAACCTTAGTAAGATCAACAATAGCAGCTAGCCTCTAAGAACACTCACATGCCCAGCACCGTGTTATTCACAAACACCCTAAAGGAGCTATTATTATTCCCATTTTACAAAAACTGAGCCTCAGAGAAGCCAGGTAATGCTCCAGATATCTCCTAACAAGCAAACGCTATTTTTGAAACCCAGAAAGCCTCCACAGGCTACTGCACAAATCACCACCCAATGTCACTCCCTGAAAACTAGGCTTACCCCCTCTTTAAAAACAGTTACAGCAATAATAGCAATCATCAACACTCCCAAATCATTAACACCCAAACAACCACCATAACGTCCCAAGACTTTTCAAAGTCTGAGAGACATTAGGAAGATTACACAAGAATCCATTACAAATGTTTAAAACTGTGCTTGAGACTATGAAAAATACACAAGCTGATGACGACCTATAAACAAACTTAAGCAAACAAGCGCCATAGAAAACTCAGTGGCGTCCTCAGTATTCAGAACACCCAGTTTCAGAAAGAGATTTGGAGTGAAAAGACCATTTCAAACCCCAACTTCTCCACTTATAAGTTCCATGGTGTTAGATGTGTCATCATTTAGCCACTTCAGTCCCTATTCAGTGGAGCTAACATACCTACTTATGTGCAAAGCTCCCAGCTTAGTGCTTGGCCCTCAACATGAAGCAGAAGCTCAGTAAAGGCAGCTTCCCACATAATGCACTGTGGTCTGTACCTGCAGTCATCCTTTCTCCTTCAGTAACACCAAAGGGAAAAGGAACCCGTGGCTCTCCATTTGTGGACCAAAGTAATGCCCTTAGATGGCCCAAACTACATCTCCTCTACTCCTACAATACAATAACATCTTTATAGTAAAGATCCTCAAATTGTGGGGATTTAGTTCAGTAACACTCTTATTTTGCAATACTATAATTTTACTTATTAGACTTTCAGATGGGCTTTGTTTGGCATTTGATTATTTCAGAGCCAATTTCCCACTTAAAATTCCAGACCTTGGCTTTGATAATAGAATATGAAAAATGCCAGGACATCGTATCTATCCAAGGGACAAAAACTCAGCCAGAGATTGTTTTACGTATTTAAACAGTGACAACAGTTAGAATTCCAAAGAATCAAGTCACACAATCTTAATTTTCTTCCATCAGCCTTACTAGCTTAGTAATAATAAAAAGGAACTGAGGATTCAAACTATTTTTTCAATGTTATTCACTGATGCTCAATATAAACAAAACTAAAATAAGGCTAAACATAAACACCACGTTTTCAATCAAAAATGAAAATTATTTCTCCTACACCTATCACAGTTTTAACAATTTTTCAAACTAATTACATCAAACTATTTTTGTTAAATGACACTTTTGGAATGTCTAACAACAAAACAGATTTAGACATATGTACATTTATGACAAGAGTATAAAATAGATTCTGAACCCTGAAGAACTTTTGTCAGTATGATACAGAAATCAAACATTTAAACGAAATTAAAAATTCAAAGGCCAAACTTTCATGAACAACACTTTTAAAAAGATTAAGTTTCATGAATTAGTGGGCAATTCTGGAAAGTCCCAGCAATACTAATTGTTCTCCTTTAAAAAGCATCCTTGAAAATAAAAAACCCTATTGGTCTGGATCCAGTCCCAATAAATTCCATATTTTTTTTTACTCCCTTTGACTCTTAATTCCCACTTAGAAAAGGCAGGGTTAAGGACTAAATAGACTCTGACCTTTAAGTGTAACTTGAAAAAGCCATAGCCTGAAGATGAGTCATAATTAGACTTTGTAAACTAACTGCACAATTGCTAGACTGTATTTCATACAAAGTCTAGAAGCTATGAGTAAAGCTCTATGCTTTACCACTCACTGAAAATAGAAGACATGTCTTTGTCACACAGAAAGACACGGTCGCTGAGGCACACAAAACAAGGACCACCAAACGTACTTACACACAGATGTATCATTCCTTATAAAACAAAGATTTATTTTCATATAGTACTACTTAATTTTGTAAAGAAATAAATATTTTAAATAAGTCTTATGAACACAGGTGAGCTTATAACTTCCAACAAAAACTTATAACTTTGTAACAAAAGCAAAAATAGACAATGCTATTGCACCAAACTAAAAAACTTCTGCACAGCAAAGGAAAAAAAAAAAACAGAGTAAAGAGACAACCTGCAGAATGGGAGAAAATATTCACAAACTATATGTCTAATGATAAGAGACTAATATCCAACATATATAAGCAACTCAAACAACTCAATAGAAAGAAAACAAATGCCTTGATTTTAAAATAGGCAAAGGACCTGAATAAACATTTCTCAAAAGACACAGAAATGGCCAACAGGTGTATGAAAAACTGCTCAGCATCACTAATCAGCAGGGACATGCAGATTAAAACCACACCTGTTAGAATGGCTTTTATCAAAAAACAAGGTAACAAGCGTTGGCAAGGATATGGAGAAAAGAAAACCCTTGCACGCTGCTGGTGGGAATGTAAATTAGTACAACCATTTTGGAAAACAGTATGGAATGGAGGTTGCTCAAAACATTAAAAATAGAATTACCACATGATCCAGCAATTCCACTTCTGGGTTTATACCCAAAAGAAATGAAATCAGTATGTCAAAGAGCTATTTGCACTCTCATGCTCATTGCAGCATTATTCACAATACCCAAGCTATGGAAACCATCCATGTGGCCATCAATAAATGAATAAAGAAAATGTGGTATACTATATACAACGGAATATTATTCTGCCTTAAAAAAGAAAACACTGTCATTTGCAACACCATGGATGAACACAGACATTATACTAAGTGAAATAAACCAGACATGGAAAGATGCTACATGATCTTCACTTGTATGTGAAATCTAAAAAAGTTGAACTGATAGAAGTGGAGAGTAGAATGGTGGTTACCGTGAGCTGGGACAGAGGTGGACAAATGGGGAGTTGTTGGCCAAAGGCCATGAAGCTTCAGTTGGAAAGAATAAGTTCTAGAGGTCTATTATATGGCATGGTGACCACAGTTAATATCAAGTCCTTTCATATTTAAAAATTGCTAAGAGAGATTTTAAATATTCTCACCACAAAAAAATAGTTAAGTATGTGAAGTGACGTAATACGTTAATTAGCTTGATTTAATCATTCCACGACATATACATATATTAAAACATCACACTGTATTTGCAAATATATACAATTTTTGTCAATTTTAAATAAATAAACAATAATTTTCAGATTTCTCGTTCCACTTTGATTAGTTTTAGGAACAAAGAAAACTTCCAAACTACCTTTTTATTATTTGAAGGAAAACTAAAATTAGAAAACGTCTTCTTGCTTGAAGAAGTGTTTTCTCCATCCATAAATACAGTCTCTCCTTCAAAAAATTATACACTTGCATACAAAATGAAGTACTGCCAAGCTACTGTCTAAAGTGACCTAATGAAACCATTTGGTTTGTTCTCCTGTTGATCTTTTACAACTTCCATCAGGTTTGAAAACTAGGTCAGAGTAAAACTATCACAACAGAGGAAGGATTTTAAAACATAACTCAGGATACAAATAATATGACTAAAATGGAAATAAATGGGGAAAAACCTAGAAAAGATGTTAAAGAAAATTCAAATAATGTTAATTTTTTAAAGTAGATTAAAACAAAGTTATCATAAGCTAAACGACTATCTGAAATAAAAGATCCTCAAACTATTTAAGAAGGACCAAACCAAACCAGGTTGGGCGTATGTCCATCTTAAGTCTCCCCTTTGTAAAAGAGAATCAAGTTGCTATCTCAAAAAGGGTTTTGAAAAACTGCGACATAATAACAATAATATTAATAGGAACTAATTATTGAGCTGTTCTATGCACATGACATAAAATATCTATCTCATTTAATCCACACCAAAACCCAAAACTATAAATTTTCCCATTTTAGAGATGAGAAACTGAGGTACAAAACAGATTAAGTTACTTGTTGAAGAATAAAATTTTGTTGCCTTTTGTTTTTTGAGAGAGAGAACAGAGAGGGATAGAAGAATGAGTGGTATTCCCTTTAAAGGAGAGCATAATCATTTCTTATCAAAGTTCTTAAACTTGAAAGTAAAAATCACCTAGGGGCTTGTTAAAATGCAGATTGCTGGGTGCTAGGCACCAGCCCAGGCTAATTCAATATGTCCAATAATTTTCATTTCTAACAAGCTCCTAAGCAATAATGCCAATAATCAAAAAAACACAATTAAGAGACCCACTGCTTTACACTAACCAATGGAAAACACGACAAACATTAAGAGATGCAGTAAAAGAAGGATGAGTTTGAACACAACTCATTCACCTAATATCACCTAATATCACCTAATTCCAGTGTCTGAAATTTCAAATTATTTGACTTATATGACACATTTTGAAGAACAAAAGTTCTGTGAAAAGTCACTACGGTATAAAGTACAAGCATACCTAAGAGATATTGTGGGTTCGATTCCAGAACACTACAATAAAGTGAATATCACAATAACAGAAGTCACTTGAATTTTTTGCTTGCCCCACGCATTTAAGAGTTATATTTACACTATGCTGTAGGCTACTGAGTTTGCAACAGCATTATGTCTAAAAGAAGCATGTACATACCTTAATTAAAAACTATTTTATTCCAAAAAATGCTAACAATCATCTGAGCCTTAATTGAGTTGTAAACTTTTGGCCGGTGGAGGGTCTTGCCAGGATGCTGATGGCTGCTGACTGAGCAGAGCAGTGGTTGCTGAAGGCTGGGGTGGCTGTGGCAATTCCTGAAAATAAGGTAACAATGAAGTTTGCCACATCAATTGACTCTTCCTTTCATGAAAGATTTCCCTGCAGCATGTGATGCCAATCGATAGCATTTTATCCACAGAACTTCTTTCAAAATTGGAGTCAATTTCCTCAAACCCTGCCACTGTTTTCTCCATTAAGTTTATGTAATATTTTAAATCCTTGGTTGTCATTTCAACATTGTTCATAGCATCTTCACCAGGAGTAGATTCCATCTCAAAAAACCACTTTCTTTCCTCATCCATAAGAAGCAAGTCCTCACACCTTCGAGTTTTATCATGAGACTGCAGCAATTCAGGCACATCTTCGGGCTCTACTTCTACCTCTTTCTCTTGCTATTTCCACCACATCTGAAGTCTCCAACCCCTCAAAGTCATCCATTAGGGTTCAGATCAACTTCTTCCAAACTCCCGTTAATGTTGATATTTTGATCTGAAGCATGTATGTTCTTAATGGCATCTAGAATGGTGAATCCTTTCCAGAAGGTTTTCAGTTTACTTTGCCCAGATCCATCAGAATAATCACTATCTATGGCAGTTATAACCTTCGGAAATGTATTTCTTAAATAATAAGACTTGAAAGTCAAAATACTTCTTGATCCATGGGCTGCAAAATGAATGTTGTGTTGGCAGGCATAAAAACAACATTCACCTCCTTGTACATTTCCAGAGTTCTTGGGTGACCAGGTCAACGAGCAATAATTCTTTGAAGAGAATCTTTTTTTCTGAGCAGCAGATCTCAACAGTGGGCTTGATATTCAGTAATATTCGTATATAGATGTGCTATCATCTGGGTTTTGTTGTTTTACTTATAGACCATTGGCAGAGTGGATTTAGCATAATTCTTAAGAGCTCTAGGATTTTCAGAATGGTAAAAGCGCACTGGCTTCAACTTGAAGTCACCAACTACATTAACCCCCAACAAGAGAGCCAACCTGTCCTTTGAAGCCAGGCAATGACTTCTCTCCAGTTATGAAAGTCCTAAATGGCAACTTCTTTCTAATATTAGTCTGTTTCGTCTACACCGAAAATCTATTGTTTAATGTAGCCACCTTCATCAATGACCTTAGCTAGATCTTTTGGATAATTTGCTGCAGCTTCTACACCATCACTTACTGCTCCATCTTGCACTTTTAAGTTATGGTGGCAGCTTCTTTCCCTAAACCCTATGAACCAATCTCTGCTGGCTTCCAATGTTTCTTCTACAGCTTCCTCATCTCTCTCAGCCGTCACAGAATTAAAGAGAGTTAGGGCCTTGCTCTGGATTAGGTTTTGGTTTAAGCGAATAGCATGGCTAGTTTGATCTCTATCCAGAGCACTAAAACTTTCTCCATATCACCAACAACACTTTCTTATCAATTGTGTGTTCGCTGGAGTAGCACTTAATTTTCTCCAAGAACCTTTCCTTTGCATTGACAACTTGGCTATCTGACACAAGATATCCAGCTTTTAGCCTATCTCAGATTTTGACATGTCTTCCTCACTAAGCTTAATCATTTCTAGCTTTTGATTTCAAATGAGAGTATAATTGCCCTAATTTCAATATGGTTGTGTCTCAGGAAACAGGAAGGCCCCAAAAAGGGAGAGAGAGTGCACAGGGATAGAATGGCTGGTTTGTGGAGCAATGAGAACACACATAACATTTATCGATTAAGTTTGCCAACTTATATGGGCATGGTCATGGCACCCTAAAACAATTACAATAGTAATATCAAAGATCACTGATAACAGATCACCGTAATAGATGTAACAATAATGAAAATTTTTGAAATACAAGAATTACCAAAATGTGACAAGGAAACATAAAATGAGCACATAGTATTTACTGGAAAAATGGTGCAGCCAGACTTAACGCAGGGTTACCAGAAACTTTCAATTAAAAAAATATATATCCGTAAAGCACAATAAAGTATGACTATAGCTTATTTTCAAACCAAGATTAATTCTACAACATTGTCCAATTTGTATTACTTTGACCCCCAACAGTCACAAGAAATATGTCTTCCTGTCTCTTCTAAAATTACATATTTTTCCATGTAGTGATTTATCCCTATACATATTTGATATATTTAATAACCCCAGTTAAAAACAACAGTAGGGCAAAATTTTCAATTTAATCTCCCCTCCCACATATTTTAAAGGCTCTGAATCTTCAGACTCACAAAATCATCATAGAGTAGTCTAGAATACTAACCTAAATATTTAAACAACACTGATACAGTCACATGGCATTGAATTCTCATATATTTCAAAACACAGAATAATTAAGTTTGATCTGAGAGTATTAGCATTTGTTCTTACCTTTCCAGAAGATACTGACCTGGAGAAATGCCCTCCAGAGAAGAAAACACATTTTTATTTCACAGCACCTGTTATCTTAGCTCATGTACCTTCGCAACATCTCTTTGAAATCCTCTCAGCAAGGCAAAGAGCCCCAGGTTCAGCAGAGCCACACCTTGGACCCTCTCTGACTTCCACACCCATATGCTACCCACTTGGGCAATTATCAAAGACTTCTTCATTCAAATCCATTCTAGTCCCCTTACTGCACATCAGAGGACAGAGCTTCTGCCAGAGGCAGCCAGGACAGATTTGAAAGGTAGAAATAAATACTATGAGTGGTGCTGTGCTTCTGATGCTGAAGTCCTGATATCCAGTCCTCAGCTTCAAAGGTGAAGAAGAGCCAACACCCACACCATTCTGCCCCCTAGGAGATGGGGTCCTTAAGCCTGCTTCTGTGATAATGGAAGGCTGCTTGATTGTTCAGCTTCTTGAGTGCAGCAGAAGTAACAGTTTCCTTGGCTGAGCCTGCTCTTCCAGCCCCTCCAAGATATATTAAGCACCTAATTCCTTGTATCAAACACCTCCCAACTATAACTGGCTAAAATAGTCTCTGCTATCAACAGGTGAATCCAGACCTACATACCACTAAACAGAAAAGGATGATTCCTTTAAGTTCTTATCATCTGCAAAAGGAAATACTCCATAGCAAGGGGAATTATTAGAATCTAACACAACAGAGGAGACACACAACAACTTAGAAGATCTAGATTCCAGTCTAAATCGTTACACTGACCATTACTAAATAGGAATGTAAGAACTCCTGGTTGACTTAAAAATAAATCCAGGTAAGTCATCCCTTTCCTGGTCATATCTGACACATAGATATATTTAAAATTTCTGAATGACTCTGAATTAAGGTCTGTTCTAATTATTATGGAAGCATAATGAAAAAGAATGACCGATTACTAATCTGGGCCTCAGTTTCACTATCTGCAAATGGGAAACCTATCAAAGAAAGAATGGTAGATAAAGAACACTATGCCATCCAGTACAGCAGCCATCAGCCACATGTAACTTACTGAGCACTTAAAATGTGGCTAGTACACTTGAAGAACTGTATTTTTAATTTAATTTTAATTAATTAAAAAAATATAAAAATATCATCAACTTGGTTACTAGAAAACCCTTGAATATATTTGGAACAATTCTGGCATATGAATTTACATTTTCCAAATATATATTTTATGAAATCTAAATACACACTAGATTTCAAAGACTCAGTAGAAAAAAATGTAAAATATCAATTGTTCATACTTTACATGTTGAAATAATATTTTGGATATATTGGGCTAAATAAATTATATTGTTAAAATTAACTTTACCTGTTTCTTTTTAATTTTTAAAATATAGCCACTAGAAAACTTAAAATTACAACTATGGCTTGCATTACATTTCTATTGGACAATGTTACTTATCTTAAAGGATATAAAACATTTAATAGTTTTGAAATCAGGGTTAAGAATAAGGATAAATCAAATTGTCATCATGGAGAAAGAAGAAGAAACGTGCTTCTATAAAAAGCCCATGAGAAGAGTTCAAAAGCATCTCTCCAAATACTTCTAAGTACCCAAATAATTCACTCACAATGACTCTGACCTATGAATGAACAAATACAAATAAATCTTTTTAAAAATAAGGAGTTGTTTAACAGGAAGCAGATGAGAGCCATTACAGGGGTACATGAAGTTAATTTTCTATGAGATAGCCAAGTATGAAAGGTATGAGGAAACGTATAGTTTTGTGGTTAGAGCAAAAGAGCTCTCTCCTCTAACCCTACCCTTTTTACTCACTACTAAGTCCAAAATCAAGTTAGGGACACACAGGAGAGACGAGACAGGACCTGATGACCCAGAGAGGTCAGTGCGGAATGCCCAGGTAGGACAGAGGAAGGAGCTACCTTTTGTTTTCTTCAGGGGAGGGGCAGGTACTACATGAATTCAGACCTTCAATGTAGGCGCCAGGCAGCTTTCTGTAAGTACAACTATTAATAATCGAATCTCACTAGAGTTGTGTGAGGTAAATAGAGAGCACTGAGGTCCCATCCCAGTTCTAATGAGACCCACTAAATAAAGAAAGCCATAGCTTCTTGTCACCTAAGCAAGACCCAAGAGCTCTGGCTTAGCTACCACAGTCTCACAATATAAAAAATCTACTCATCTTAGTCACTCACATGCTGCCCTAATGGTCGCAAATGCCATCCGCTTCCATCTTTGCTCTCTTTCCTTCCTGGGAGCATTTAATAAGTATTAACTCCTTATAACAACACAAAAAGGCCAAATCCCTTCCCTCCATCTATGAAAACTAATCATAATCAACTCCACTGCTATAACTAGATAGTGACAAGAGTCACATCTAACACCTCACATGTTAGTTAATATGACCTTTTTTTTTTTTTTTTGACAGAGTCTCACTCTGTTACCCAAGCTAGAGTGCTGTGGCATCAGTCTAGCTCACAGCAACCTCAAATTCCTGGGCTCAAGCAATCCTTCCGCCTCAGCCTCCCAAATAGCTGGGACTACAGGTATGCGCCACCATGCCTGGCTAATTTTTTCTATATATTTTTAGTTGGCCAATTAATTTCTTTCTATTTTTAGTAGAGATGGGGTCTCACTCTTGCTCAGGCTGGTTTCGAACTCCTGACTTTGAGCGACCCTCCTGCCTTGGCCACCCAGAGGGCTAGGATTACAGGCATGAGCCACCACACCCAGCCAATAGGACTTTTTTTTAAAGCTCAATTTAGACCTCAGAGAAAAATCTCTTGAAAAATACCCTTTCATAGACATGCTCCAACTACTTTTAGTTCTGAATAAATTCCAACTGGGTCCCACCACTGGAGAGCTGAGAATCTTCATAAAACAAGTTCTTAGACTCTCTTAAACAATTTTATAATCCACTTGCTTTGGGCAGTTCTATCAGGAACCCACACACTCTGTATATAATGGCTAGTCCTGGAGAAGATCAAGGCTGCTAACCAAAAAGCGATCAGGGATGGAATGTCTTGAAATATAATATAGTTTTCCTTTCATATAGGCAAGGCTTACCAATGTTTCCATTACACACTCCTCCCCAAACATGCCTCGAGGTACAGCCTTGAAATAAAGCAGTCAATGTGCATTTTTATTTAAAATACTTACTGTATTAGACACAGCATTCTAATCATATCATAGCATTGCCTAAGGAGAGTACCCTACCCTCTAGTTTGAGGGACAAAACCAGAACTACAACAATTTACACAGGGCTAACTTGCCTAACCACCTGAACAGAAAAGCTTCTGTCAACATATTTTGTTTTTAAATGTACATTATAATCCAAACAAGCAATGTAAGCTACACTGCATTTGCAAATTTATACAGAAGGATATTGCCAAATTCCAATTCAAGATTACCATGGCTACACCCAATTCTTTCAGTGCTTCTTTAAATTCCAGTTATTGATGGATTCATTTACTGTTTAGGGTTGGTGAATGAACCTTTCAAGACCATGTTTCTTTTAAGAGGAGGGATGAACTCAATCTCTGTCCTAAATATAGTAAACCTCAACATTTCAGACACTGCTGTTTCTCAAGTTCTTTAATAGGAAAGTGAGAGGGGTAAGTTAATGTTTACCTTAGCATTATCAACGTGAAGTGGGAGGGGGCAGAGATTTTTAAACAAAGGAATTACATAAACAAAATTAAAGAGGTGTTAAACAAATTCTTCTCATTCCCTTTAGAAGTTTCATTTACATACTGACAATGTAAACACCAGCCACAGTAGTGCTTTGATCTGCTAATTACAAAACATTCTTATTTTTTCATTAAATCAGTAGTTCTAAGGGGCCACTTTAATGAGTAAAAGTGCAACCTAAACTCTTCCCTAATTCAAACTAGAAATTCACGTGGAATTTTTTTTTTTTTTAACTAAAGGAGGCTATGCCATTTTTTAACTATTGGGATGGTGGGCTCCTATTCCAAACATAAACCAACAGGCAGGTTTCAAACAAGGGATAAGGAACAAAGACAGTTGATTCTAATGCTCAAGCTGTTAGGCCCCTGCAGCCTACTCACCGGCTCCATTGGAGATGAAGCACCTTATATTGATGTCTCATACAATATACAGAAAATACTATGCAATTCTACCAGGTACATTTAACAGGAAAACATTTAACATTCAACATTTCTTCACAGAGCGAGCCCTTCAGTTTGGTAGGAGAAATATCATTACTTTTGGCTATTTCTCTAAATGGTAACAACAAAAAGGTATTGAGGATCTGTATCCTCAATAACTTAATAACTTAAGGACAGTTAACCGTCCCTTCAGTTTGAAAGTGCCTCAGTATTTCTGTGTTTCTCTTATTTTTAAAACAACAGAACAAAGTCCTGTGCCTGATGCTTAATCCAACTGCAGAAAAAATATTTTTTAATTTTTTATCTTAATTCTAATTCTTTTCCTTACAAAGGTAAACCCCAAATATCCTGTTTATAAACTAATAAACTATACTTTTTAGTGCAGTTTTAGGTTTCAGAAAAATTAAACAGAAAGTACAAAGGGTTCCAATATATACTCCCTCTCCCCACCCTACTCCAGCTCTCATTTTCTCCTATTAACATCTTGCATCGGTGTGGCACATTTATTAATGATAAACTAATATTGACACATTAATTAAAGTCCATCTTTTACATTAAGGTTCCCTCTTTGTGGTACCGTTCTATGGGTTTTGACAAATGCATAACGTGAAATATCCACACGTAACAGTGTCATATGCAATAGTCTTACTACCCTAAAAATCCTGTGTTCCACCTCTTCATCCCTCCCTTCCGCCCCACAAACCCTTGGCAACCACTGATCTTTTTACTGTTTTCATAGTGCTGCTTTTTCCAGAATGTCGTAAAACTGGAATCATACAATATGTGGATTTTTCAGATCATCTTCTTTCACTTAGCAATATACTATACATTTAAGGTATTTTCATGATTTGATAGCTCATTTCTTTTTATTGCTGAATAATATTCCATCGTATGGATGTACTGTAGTTTATTCATTTACCTATTGAAGGACATCTTGGTCGCTTCCAATTTTTGGCAATTATGAATGAGGCTATAATAAACATTCATGTGCAAGTTTCTGTGTCACATTAAGTTTTCGATTCATTTGAGTGAATACTTAAGAGTATTATTTCTGGATCATATATTAATCTGCTTGGGCTGCAATAACAAAACACCATAGACTGAGTGGCTTAAACAATAGAAATTTATTACTCACAGTTTTGGAGGCTGGAAGTCTAAAATCAAGGTGTCAGCTGATTCAGTTTCTTGTGAGGGTTTTCTTCCTGGCTTATAGATAGACAATTTCTCACTGTCCTCCTCAAATGGCAGAGGGGCAGGTGGGCCTCTTCTCTTTTCTTTTTTTTTTTTACAGATGGAGTCTATGTTGCCCAAGCTGGCTATTCAGAGATGCGATCCTACTACTGATGAGCACAGGAGTTTTGACCTGCTCCATTTCTAACCTGTGCTGGTTCACCCCACATTAGGCAACCTAGTGGTTCCCCACTCCCAAAAGGTCACCATATTAATGCTCAACTTAGTATGGACAGCCAAGGGACATAGCGCACTACAGCCTAGAACTCCTGGGCTCAAATTATCCTTGACCTCAGCCTCTCAAGTAGCTGGAACTACAGGTATGCCACCATGCCCAGCTTTTATTTATTGTCTCATTTTATTTACCTTTTAATTGACAAATAAAAATTGTATATATTTATGGTGTATAACATCCTATCTCTTTTTATAAAAACACTAATTCTATCGTATCGGGGCCACACCCTTACGATCTCCCTTAACCTTCATAAAGGCTCTATCTATAAACAGTCACATTGAGGGTTGGGGTTTCAACGTGTATATTTTGGAGGGGTGCAAAAAATTCAGTCTATAACATATAGTAAGAATCTATTTAGCTTTGTAAGAAACTGCCAAACTGTTTTCCAAAGTAGCTGCACCATTTTGTATTCCCACCAGCAACAGATGAGAGTTCCTCTTGATCTGTACATATCCTTCTCAGCATTTGGTGTTGTCAGTGTTTTAGACCTCAGGCTTTCTCATATGTGTGTAGCAGTATCATGGTTTTTTTTAAATTTGCAATTCCCTAATGACATGTGATATTGAGCATTTTTTCATATGCTTATTGGCCATCTGTATATGTTCTTCAGTCAGGTACCTGCAAAATATACCCAAAAAAGTATATGTCCCAAAATGTAGTCTCATGGCCACATTGGAGTGAGGCTACCTGGGCTGCCTGGCATAAAAGAAATGAAGATTGAGCCCCATCCAGTACCAACGAATTAGACTTTTCTAATGCGCTAAAGATTGAGAAACAGACATATAATAGGGGGAGAGACACTGACTAAGAATCACCAATGGCCAGCCTCTTATTGGATCAACTGGTTAAAGATCTGCAACCATTACCTTTTCCTCACTGGCTGCTGACATTTCAATCACAATGCCTTTTAAAAAGAATAAGTATAATATGGATAGGTACTACAACAATCAAGAAGTCAAGGTCACTTAATGAAAAAAAAGAGAGAGATTGGGAATTGAAGTGTTTGACCCTAATTCCAAATATGACTGACTTCCTATATAATCCCCTGAAAATCCCCGGGGGCAGGGGTGGTTAGGGACTGGTTCTACTCCTTAACAATAAGTTCAACTAACCTGCGGAGAGAGAGAGGAGGCAGAAGTTGGGCATGCAGCTGGGAAGCTGAGATAAGCAAAATACCATGGAAGCAAATTATTCAAACTATGACAGGTCACAAATCAAACTCAAATTTAAAGCCCCTAATAAGCCTCAAGGAGGTTTTTCACTTCTTTCTGTCCACGGAAGAAGAGGAAGAGAAGAAGAAAGGCAGAGAAATAGTGGGATTTGCTGGTTAGGGAAGGGAGAAACAGTGTCCCATTCCTCTTAGGGGGCCAGTGAGGTGGGTGAGAGTGGGGAGGAAAAGAAAAAAAGAGCAAAAATTAAAAAGTAGGAAAGAATTTTTCCTAGGATAGTACTCTTTTCTTATCTATCTTCTGCATCCTTTATTTCAATTTTCTTTTAAAAAGCTTGAAATGAAACCTCCAACGTTTTTCTAAAAGAAGTACGATTCTTTCCTAAATAAAAGATCTGATGAATTCATTTTCTTCAAACTTTCTATGTCGTCACCAGCCAATGTTTTGATAAAATATCAAGTAAAAAATAAAAAGCATGATTATTCCGCAGTTTAAAATAAAATAATATTAATATACTAATTTTCCTTAGATTTTTTAAATAAATGTTGATATTATAATTATGGCATATTTCTAACAGGTAAGTAAAAAAAAAATGATTTCCCAACAGGTTCCTATCTGCAAAGAGAACTTTCACCAAAAAAACCCAATAAGACACAAAGTAGGTAAAAGCGATTTTCTTTGATGGCTAAAATATTAAACTATAATCAACAGTAAATCAGACTATTAAGTCAAAACTTAATTTTTTGGTTAACAGCAGATAGTAATAAATTATTTAAACCACTGATTTATTAGCATTTTATCATTTATAACACATTATTCAAGCTCTTTAGTACTCACTCTTATTATCACTATTCTGTGTGTTAAGTAGGGGAAGCTGATCTGTCGCTCCACATTTTATAGATAAGAAAGCAAAACCTGAGGGAGGCTAAGGAAACTTTTTCACTGTATGTCCATCAGCACACAGGAGCGCCAGGATTCGAATCCAAGACTCTCCTCTCCAAGAGAGAGTAGCAGCAGCCTAATCTTTCCACTTCACAATAATGCCTAAATTATAAGACAAAAATAAAAAAATAAAAATCCTCACTTTAACCACTAAAAGAAAAAATATATATAATGTGGCTTTAGAGTACACTGGGAAATCCTTTTTATGGAAAAAGAATTGGGGGTTGGGGTGATCATAAGCTTTGTTATCTCTTGAGTTCCTTCTGTGATGGCAATAGTATTCCAGACTCAGGTGTTAATTGGTGATTTCTAGACAGCCCTCTACGGTGCAAAGTTACCTACCAGCAGAAGCCACTCTGTAGATAACGAATGGCCCATTTACAAAGTCACCTATGTCAGGTGTTAGACATTGGAAAACCTTTTTCCACCTTTCCTTTCACTAACCACTCCAACTTAATACACTTCCACAGTTACGGTTACATCCATTTCAATGGGCACTCTCTCCACACTTCTAAACATCCAAGAAGCCAAAGCAGATGAAAATGGTAGTCGTGGCTTCCAAGGAATCCTGAGTCCCCCTTTATATCAGTGCTAAGTAGAAAGAGTCCCTACAGTTATTGCTACCCTGACAGTTTTTAAAAAGAACACAGGGAAATTTAATCATATTAACTGCCCCTGCCCAAAATATTTCAGAGTAGTAGATAATAATTTCAACATCTTAAAGGCCTGAGTTTCAGAAGGTTTTAAAACTCTGGATTTCAAGTTCATGTTACTTTCAAATAAAATTAGTAAATTTAGTGACATTTTGCACTTATTGGACCTCCTTTTTTAAATCTAGTTTATTATCACTCTCCCTAATTTACTCAGTAAGTTTCTTCTAACTTACTATAGGCCTGACACTGAGGAAGAATAATAAGCTGCTTCTCCTACTCTATAGCAGAGGTGCTCCAATTTAGAGTCACTGGGGAGCTTTTTAAAATGCAGATTCCCAGATTTCACTCTCGAAAGTCAGTAGGTCTCAGATAGTGTCCAGGAAGCAGCATTTTTAACACATGACTCCATCGTAGGTGGTGTTCGGAGAGGTGTGCCCAGCAAACGATGCCACAGAAGAACTCAGGCTGGCCCACAGATAAACTTATGAACAGACCACCTGTTCATAAGTGGTCTGTTTAAAAACCACCTGTGAGTGGCCAGAGGCCTATAAAAAAGGAACTGATTATGAGTCCGGAGCCAAGGGAATTCCACACTGAGACGGACAACTTGGACAAAGGTATGGAATCATGAAATGTTTGTGTAACAAAGAATCATCTGAAAGTTACCCAAGCTACATCCAAATGTGGACTCGCCTTTTAGGGAGCATCTTGCATGTGAATTTTTTCACAGAAAAAGGATTTTAAGAGAAAAGTGCTTAATTAATTAGGAGAGTGAATGACTGGATGCGCACTAAAAAAATTATGTGGCAACAATGTGAAGAATGGTTTCTAAGGAAGATGAAACTGAAAACAGAAAATGAGTTCCCAAATGGAAAAGAAAGGAAGAGTGTTTTTAAGAGATGCTAAAGAAACAGAATGAATAGGAATTGGTGAGCCACCAGCTTCTATTAACATATTTTTCATTGCCAAGTGATTAAGATTTACATGAGGAAAGAAACAAGGCAGCCCTGGGTGAACATTTTACCTAGTCCAGTCACATATCCCAATAACTTAAAATGGAAGATGAGAAACTCAATTTTCAACCTCACGACTCATCCTTACTTTATCATTTGGTTATTTCTGATCCACATCTCCCCTCTCCCACCTTATGTGTGGCTTTCCATAAAACCAGAATAATCTGTTTGACTATATGTATTCGTTTGCTAGGGCTGCCATAACAAAGCGGTTTAAGCCACTCAAAGTGGATGACTTAAACAACAGAAATTTATTTTGTCACAGTTATGGAGGCTTAAAGTCCAACATTAAGGTATAAGCCTCTCCTTGCCTTATAGATGGTTGTCCTTCCCCTGTGTCTTCACATGACCTTTTTTCTGTGCTTCTGTGTTCTAATCTCTTCTTACAAGGACACCAGTCATATTAGATTAGGTCCCATACCAATGACCTTATTTTACCTTAATTAACTCTTTAAAGATTCCACTATGTTTCCAAATCCTAAATAAATATAAGCAAACAGTAACAAAATCACTTAAACTCAGGACTAGCCAGCCCCCTCCTAGAATTCATGTTCACTTCAGCCACAGGGTTACCAGGAGGTCTGTTCCATCATTCCAAGATCAAGAATCAGCTCTAAAACTATCCTGGGAATTTTAAGTCACTCCCTAAGGGCAACAAAATTTCAGATGAGTTGCTTTCACACCCATCCCCAGTGATAAAAACCAAAGAAGCAATAAAGAGAAGGCTAAGGGAAAAAAAAGTTTATATAGTTACATTCCAACACTTGCTTCCAAAGCTGTTAAGTGTTATGATGGCATTCTTGATGTCCATGCCCAGAACTTAATAAAAGTTCACAAAATTTTCCTGAACTGTAGATACATTTACAGAAGCAGAAATTTCTTCTGAGGCAGCATAACTCTTCAGAAGCCACAAGCACATTTAAAATATCAAGAAACAAGGGCTTCAATATTGTAAATGTAAATGGCCATAAACACTTGAATAGAATCAGTGAACCTCCTATCCACCTTTCAGATCTCAACATTTAAAAATTATTGGAGAAATTAGGTTACACATAGAGAATTTTATATTACCACATATTTCACTAAATTACCCATAAAATCAGACACAAGAAACATTTGCCACGATATAAACTGTGTCAAAAACCATAGGTAAAAATAGAGAAAAATGGAACAGATCCTGTATCTATCCTTTTAAACATAAGTGCTTCGTAACTAGGAAAATCACCAGTATGCAATCTCAATTAAATAGCTAATTTGAGTTCATTAATAAAGGATTATCAGTAGATGCTGAAACCATTTGATGAAAGACGATTGTGGAGCACAACATTTGAAAGATACAAAGTATCATCACACTGGTCACTATAACTGCAAAAATGAAACACATAATTGTATATAATAAGTCCTATCAGATTCTTTTCCTCTACTTTCCCTCCCTCACGAAAGCACATAAACCATCTTAATTCAACAATGAAAAGAAGTCCTGTGGCTATGCTACATTTCTCTAATCCAGCTCTGTCCAATAGGGCAGCCACAAGCTACAAATGACTACTAAGTCCTTGAAATATGGCTAATGACTGAAGAACTAATTTTTAGTTTTAAATAATTTACACTTAGATTTAAAAAGCCACATGTCTAGTGGCTATTGTTTTGGGCAGGGCAGCTGTAGAGTATATATAAACCTAGACATGAAAGACAATATAATTTATAAGCTTAAATTAAGGGCTGGCTTAAGGAAAAACTATCTTATAAGCTTTTATCACCAGCTAATTCTAGATCAGGAATTGCCTCCTTTACATTTTCTTAAAGTACTTTTTCTTTATTATAAAAAAAATAAGTCCTCAATAAAAAGCTTGCAAAATGAAATTAATACAGCTCTAAGCCTACCCTAAACCAAAACAATTACCAGGAAAACTGCTGCATTTAATCAAATGTATAGGAGCACCCTGATTTAAGATGTCACAAATGTCAAGAGTGATAAAAAGGAACTGATTTATTTGTAGTTTTCATTTAAAATAATAAGCTCCTTCAGAACATTAAAAACATGGTTTCACTTAAAGTTATTCTGGGTCCCTTCCAATTACATATGAATTTTAAATCAGCTTGTCAATTTTTACAAAACAGCGAGTTGGATTCTGACAGGCATTGTACTGAACCTACAGCAATCCGGGGAATATTGCCATCTTAACAGTGTTAAGTTTCCCAATCCATGAACATGGACTGTTTTTCCATTTATTTAGATATTCCGTAAGTTCTTTCAACAATATTTTGTAGTTTCAAAGCATAAATTTTGTACTTTTATTAAATGTATGCCTGAGTATTTTATTTTTTTGATGCCATTATAAATGGAATTGTTTTCTCAATTTCATTCTCAAATCGTTCATTATAAGTATATAGAAATATTGTTGAATTTTGTACCCTGATCTTGATAAACTCATTTATTATGGAGGCAGTGTTGGTAGTCCTCCAATTCATAGGGACCATTAGGTTAATGAGGTAATTCTTGCAGAATAGTCACTATTCACCGTGGCACATAGCAGGTGTCAAATACCCGCTATTCCTACTAAAGTACTTTTATATATAAAGTGCCTTATAAAAGTGTCTTACTATAAAGCATTTATTCAATACCTCCTGTGTGTAAAAGTATCAGTGATTTAAAAAAAGAAATCCTGTCTATAAGGAGCTAGCAGTATTAGAGCAGAAATAGATCCTCCTTGTCCCACAGTGAGTTGTACAGATATCAGATAAAAAGTCTAAATAAGCTGTTCTTTTCTTTTTTTTTTTTTTTTTTTGAGACAGAGTCGCACTCTGTTGCCCGGGCTAGAGTGCCGTGGTGTCAGCCTAGCTCACAGCAACCTCAAACTCCTGGGCTCAAGCGATCCTTCTGCCTCAGCCTCCCAAATAGCTGGGACTACAGGCATGCGCCACCATGCCTGGCTAATTTTTTCTATATATTTTTAGTTGGCCAATTAATTTCTTTCTATTTTTAGTAGAGACGGGGTCTCGCTCTTGCTCAGGCTGGTTTCAAACTCCTGACCTTGAGTGATCCTCCTGCCTGGGCCTCCCAGAGTGCTAGGATTACAGGCATGAGCCACCACACCCGGCCTAAAGAAGCATTTCTTTATAACAAATTTGCCTTCATATACTCTTTAATTAAGAGCCCCAGAAAGCCATCTACTTTTGAGCCATGAAAATGAGGTTCGGCCCTCCGTATTCTTTCAGTGTTTATTACTAGATTCTTCCAAAATTCTTCTGAACACAGATATTATTGCAGAGCAATGCTGCTACACTGCACTCAACCAATATGACAGGAAAATTTGAGTGTCTCGTAATTACCAGTTTGGTTTTTCTTTATCTGAAGCCAATTTCATGGTTTTGAATTTCGAAAGAAGAGAAACAGAGAAAAACGGAAAGTCAGGGATGGAGAGGGATTACAACAGGTAAGGTCTCTACAAGCCCATAGTCACCAATCCTATTTTATAGACGCTTACTAATATTTTTTAACTAAACAATTTCATTCTAAGTAGTCATTTAAATTTAGACATCTGCTTAGCGTTTTCAAACACCATTTATAAATCAACCAAGTCCTCTTTTTGTCTCAGCAACATTTGCTTTACTTCTAAATAATTTTTGAATTACATTTAATTTTTATAAGAACAACAGCCACAACCTACAAACCATGATTTGTGCCACAAAGCCCAATCTTAGCCCAGATCTATTTCTGGCTTCATAACAGCTTGAGCTAAAGAAGAATTTCATCACACTGTTCATGTTGGGTCATAAACAATCTCTGAAAAGAAAAGCAAAACAACATAAAATGCTGTAGAAACCAAAAATGGCACAAAATATGAAAAGAGATTTAGGTTCAAACATCTATTACTGTGGTGTTATGAGATATATATATATATATATTGGTTTTTGTCCACAGTTCCTGGCTCATAACTCCCATAGCCCTTGTTATAATGTTGGGGCACTGCAGGCCTCAGGAGCAGGCCTCCAGAGACAGAATGTCTCTGTCTGACCTTCTCCTGTCCTCCTTTCACTTGCCCAAGGTAGGACTCTAATCTGCTTGTGGGTCAAAAGACCCTCATTCCAGAGAGGATCCTGCCCCATACCCTGGAGGAAGGAATGCTACATAGGGAGGCCAGGAAGACTCTGAACAGACAGGCATTGCTGGGTTTAGATAATTTAGATCATTTCTACGCAGCTGTCAATCATGCCTACGTAATGAAGCCTCCATAAAAACCCAAGAAGACTGGATTCACAGAGCTTCTGGATAGCTTTTGTATATCCAGTGGAGGATCCTAGAGGGTGGTGTCCCCAGAGAGGGCACAGAAGTTCTGCGTCCCTTCCACCATACCTCACCATACATATCTCTTCATCTGTATCCTTTGTAATATCCTTTACAATATATTGGTAAGTATGTTTCCTTGAGTTCCATGAGCTGCTACTGAAAATTAATCTAACCCAAAGAGGGAGGAGGTTGTGGGAACCCCAACTTGAAGCTGGTGTGCCAGAAGCTCAGGAGGCCCAGACTTGTGACTGGCGGGGGCCAAGGGTGTGAGTATTGAGAACTGAGCCTTCACCCTGTGGGATCTGACAACTATCTCTGGGTAGATCTTGCTGGAATTGAGTAAGAGGACATTCAGCTGGTGTCCACTGACTGGTGTGCAGGGGAAAAAAACCCACATTTGATTACAGAAGTCCTCTTCTGTGTTGACTGTTGTGCAGTTTAGAGGAAAGCATGGTGTGGGGAGTATTTTTCCAAAGCAATGGCATAAATGGAAACATAGCTGTGCTCATCTTCAATCCTGACTTGCCCCTTTATGCTCCCACAAAACTCCACTCTTACCTCAAATTGAACTCTTATTTAAATTGTACTGAAATTTACCCACTTACAAATCAAACTCCCCTTCCCCTTACCATATGAGTCTCTGAGCTTTACAAGGACAGGGAAGAAGTTGTATTGCTGAATAGACGTGTAAAGTTGGGAGAGAAGTAGGAGGAGCAACACCAGGCAATTCCATCCATCCCACCTCAATTACCATCTAACTTAGAAGTTCTTAAAAATGGTTTTAGTTTTGCTTTTACCACCCTATTTGATTCAAAGGTAGTTGCCATTAGTCATTCTTTTTCGTTTGTTTTTGAGATGGAGTCTCGCTCTGTCATCCAGGCTGGAGTGTAGTAGCTCAATCATAGCTCACTATAGCCTCAAACTCCTGAGCACAAGCAATAATCCCACCTCAGCCTCCTGAATAGCTGGGACTACAGGTGTTTGCCACTACATCTGGCTAATTTTTTAGTTTTTTTGTAGAGACGGTATTTTGCTATGTTGCAAAGGCCAGTCTTGAACTCCTGGCCTCAAACAATCCTCTCACCCTGGCCTCTCAAAGTGTTGGGATTACAGGCGTGAGCCACACCTGGCCTCAGTAGTCATTCTTTAAGAAGACTATACCCTTCAGTGAAGCACTACTCAGATCATACCATCTTCTGATGGAATGCTATACAATATGTAAGAGAAATGACACAGAACAAAAGTTCTCTAATTACCAGAGATGATTATCAGTAAATAAAATCCATTTAAGTTTTAGCTAACCTACTTGATAGATAGAGCACCTTTAAAATTGTGCCTTTCTGAAGTATTGAGCTATTTAAATGGAATCAAATAAAGATGATACCCTCAGTATCTGTCCAGGACACCTGGTGGAAAAGCTAACCAATCTGAGCAAATCCCAACATAAGTTTCCAATTTTTTATTCCAAATCAGAGTTGCTTTCTTCAAACCCTATTCCTCTGGCTCTAGACTTCTGATTAGGTGGGGAAAAGGAAGCAAAAATTAAAGGGAAAAGCACCATGTTCCAGTGTTCAAGAGATGAACCAAATTTCCATTTATCCAGAAGGCTCAAATCACCAGAATGTTCTTAATTGGTACCCTGCAATGGAGACTGATATTTATAAATATGATCCTAAACATAAAGTTTCTCAAGTGCTTTCAGGACTTCTGAAGGAAAATTAAATTGCATTCTAAAACAGATTAGTAATAGGATGTTTAGAAAAAGAAAAATAGCATAAAAGCTACCACGTTTCTCTCCATTGCCTAAGGTAAACATCACCAAGTACTGAGCACTGTGCTGGGCCAGACCTACACCGCAGAATCCTGCTCATTACACCAAACTGGAAGTAGAGACATGATCCAGAAGCACAGTATAAATGGAATAAAACATTGAGGAGCTTATGAATTGGACTCAAAAGTCCTCAGTTTCACTTTTAGTTATGCCACTTAAAAACAGGGTGACTTTATAATCTATAATCCAAAGAGTGAGAGTTTTGACAGCAACGCAGGACAAAAGACTGTCCCTAGCATAACAAGATATACGGTCACCATATTCATAAGCCACATGGACCATGGGCAAGTTACTTAATCTTCAGTCTTGGATACCACATCTGTAACATGTGAATAACAGGTACAAAATTAAATCTTCAGTAACTGTAAATTGCTTGGGTACCTCTTTGCAGCTATATAATACTATCATATATTCTGATCCAGTGAGTTCAGAAACTCCAAAAACACCACACAGCCTTAAAAGGGGAGACATCAAAGAGATGAAAATCCATCTTTGATAGATTCAGGATAATTTTTTAAATCCCCATTCTCTTTTATTATCAGATGTTTCACTTGCCATTTTCTAAAAACCTGAGTTCAAATTCTGATATCTGGGCAGTACTAACCACTCAAAACTGTTTCCACATCTTCATTTTTCATAGTCTCATAAAAGCACTCAATTTATTGTACTGTGATTTAAGCAAAAATTTAAAAAAAAAAAAAAAGGTATACCAGACTAAGCACTTCTAGAAGAACCACTTCTGTTCCTGTTATCCGCAATGTTTACATGCAGAGCCTGGTGCATAGATGGTATTAGATATTGGTTGAATAAATGAGCAATACTTTAGAAATACAACCCTTCCTCAGTCAGCCCTAACTTGGTTATAATCTCAACCCACACAAATGTTTTGTAAGGATGTATCCTTATCTTTTCCCATCTGAGTGCTCATACTACTAAACAGTAACTGCAATCCCAAATGTTTCTTCTCTATTGAGTGATTTCACCTATTTCCCTAATGGGAACCCATCTTGAAATCCAACTAGGTTTTAGGCTTTTGGGAGATTCCCACTTTAAATCTTTATTCAGAAGCTTCTGGCCCTTCACAGACCATCTTAAACTCTTACTCTTCCTTCGTTCAAAGAAGCCAGAACTGACTGTTTCAACACCAGATTATCTCTACCCGTTTCTCCCATCCTACCCTCAGTGAACCCTCTTCATCCCATCATAGCTATAGAGACTTCCCTCAGAAATTAAAGTATACTGGACAAAGACCACTCTATGTTTATTATGGGAGAATCAAATCCAATGGGGAAAAAATTTAAACCAAAGCAAATAAATACAGTCATATTTGACATCACTGAAATGCCTTCAATGGTAAAATGGTTTGAAATTACGGCAAAGCCCCAGGGGTCCCTAAGGCATTTCTTCTCAGGTTTCTTTTAAAAAAAAAAAAAAAGTGTAGTCAATCCTAGTTGCATTTGCTTTTTCTCTGCACCGTTGCCCCCAGACTCAGACTGCTCTAAGGTCTGGGGGTTTCAAGGCAAAACAATGAAGCATTTGACAACCTCAAAAGGTCTGAATGACATTCTGGAAACAGTCAGACCTCACTTTGGGCTACTCATTGAAGTATAGACACACCATGATACACTGCCCACCTTGAGCTTGGAATATACTCTGTCTAGGCGAGAAGAACAAATAATTTAGGCATTTTTGTATTCAAAAAGACTTCCCTAGCTTACAGGTCAAAATTAGTCATAAAAATTTCTTTTGCATGTATCCCAAAAGCCATGAAAACTTACCTGGCAAATCCTCACCAACCACTATGGCAAACAACGTGCAACTAGTTGTAGAAAATGTAACTTTTATTTGGAAAAAAAAAATTATCTTTAACAACAGCAGATTGTTCTTATCCCAAGCTAAATAACAGCAGCAAGATGAAATTGTAAATGTCCACTAAGATAGAGCTGGAAACAGATTCCACTATACTTCCTCCCCCAGCGTTTCTTTTGCTCTACAAAAATAATTTTAGTCAGATGGGAATAGGAAAAAAAAGCTACAAACAGAAAGAAGTATAGTTTCAGTGTGAATACAATATTAAATGCCCTGAAAGGAGACAGATCCTCAATAATGTAGCTTCAATAAAAACTTCCTAAACCCTTTCCTTTTTTGTTCCTTTGAGAAAATGAAGCAATTTGCATTTACAGCTCAGTTCCTGTTTCCAAAATACCCCTTTAACTTTTTCTTTTCTCTTTTTATGGTAGGTATAAATAGCACCAAATTGTCAAATCACAGCTATTTTGTGTGCTACCTATACAAATAGGTCTGATTTCTGGCCAGCCATAAAACAATTACTGCCGAATTCCTCTGGCTCTTTGATATCCAGCTTGTCCACAGGGCTTCAAAGCTAGTCTCCAGGACTTTTCTTGGGGCACTGATGAAAAACAACCTCAAGAGAAACAGAGAAGATAAAATGTTCCCACTCTTATAAACACACGAAGACATAACTCCAGAAGTAAAACAGTTCAGCATCATCGCGGAGGGATTCTTCTCCCAAGAAAATTTACGAAGTCCAAGTACTTTAAATTGTTTTTTTAGTGATATGGATCAACTAGAATTTCTTCCCCCTAACTCATATGGCTATTTTCCCCATTTTCAAGCTTCTAAAAATTAAGAATTACTCTGCTTTCAGAGAAATTTTCTTGATTTACTAAAATAACTTATCCCATGGGAACTTAACTGGGATGGAACGAAAGTTCAGCTTCTTGAGCACATAAATAACTATACGGCATAGTATTTATTCAATGTACTCACTCAACCTAGCTTTGAATAAGGTTAAATTTGCATCAATAGAGGAAATTTATGTATGGGTAATTATATGTTTTGACTATAAATTAATAGAACATTATTCTCATACAGCTTATGAAAAATTACTACATTGTATGTGGGATATGTAGATGGCATACACAAAAATACCTAACATATATCACACATACTTGTGTTCAGAGTGACAGGTTCCTGTTAAGCCAGAGCAAAAGCAATACATTTATTACAAGGAAATAAATGTGAATAAATCCAGTAAAAAAAACCTTACAATGTGGCATCTTGGAGGGGTGACAAATATAATCTAATTATCAAATCTCCCACTGCCAGGTTCTTATAACAAAATTTTATTAATGTTGATACATATTTAAACACATGCATGCACACACACAGAGGCATACATCTATATCTACACATCTGACCTTAAAAGAGAAAGACATGTCACTTTTTTTTATTCCTCCTACCAATGGCATCATGCCAAATCAATTTTTCCTTAACCCAATACTTTTGACAGCTCTATCATCGTATGCCAGAATTCCACAAATTAAGAAGTTGGCAAACATGTGGCTCTGAATTAAAAGCACAGATGACATAGTCTCCCTCTACTTATGAAAGAAGATCATTTTAGGTATATACATAAAAAGTAAAGACTACCTTTCTACCTAAAATCTCCCTCTAACTTCTTATTCTCCCCTTCTCTTTAGCACTAGCAAGAATCAATCACTTTTAAAACATTAATCTAGATCTGATTTTGGCATTCATCTATGACCTTATCCAAGGAACCACTTGTACATATTTATCCAAAGACATATAGCCATATTGTTTTTTAAAATCTGTATAGCAAGTCAACTCTTAGAAGTACATAGATGAGTCTTCTAATTATAATCCAAAAATTTACCACTCAAAATCAGAGCCACATGTTTATAGCTCTGATCTTAAGAACACAGCTTTTATCTCTTAGGTCAAATCTGGCTCCCTAAATTGCTACTAAATTTCCTCATAACAGTGTGATTATGTAATCTCTCAAATTTAATTATATTTTTTCCTCTGGATTTTTTTAACCAAGGCCAAATGCATTAACATACAACAAAATTCTCAACGTGAGTGATAAAAATGCATTAAAAGTAACCTTTAATCCATGCTATTAACTGATTTTATTCTATTTTGGCACGTTTGAAGTAACTCATCTAAGGATTAGTTAGGCTTTTCTACACTTCTTTTTATCAGGACTCTACCATTCTTGATTTAGTTTTGAGAGAAAAGGGTTTGCAAAAACTATAATAATCTCACAGCTGGAGATGGCTGGAAAGTCCGTTAGTACTCATTGTGCCCTTAATTTGCAGGAAGCCTTTGTGTTCTTCTACTCCTCGTTTTACATGCTGAGCAGTTTTCACTGATAAAGTACTTATAGACCAGTTATTTTAGATTAATGAAAAGCCTAGTAAAATTTTATGTAAGATGGCTGTGAACTTTCTCTTTAAAATACCGAAATGTATCTTCAGAGTCTTGATTGCATGAAAATCTTAACCCCAGTAATTTGCCTCAATAATTTTCATGTGAGTAGGCAAAGGCAGTCTTAAAATTTTTAAGAAGTATTATTTTCAAACAGAGAAGGAATCCAAAATTTCAGACTATGAATTCAGATTGAATGGCTGAAGCCTCAGGGCAAACACGCTGATTTAATCACATAGCAGTAGGTTTCAAAATCTTGCCTTCTTCAGACTTAACAATAAAGTATTTCCTTGCCCTTTAAACCGATAGCAATAATGCAAACACATTATACAAAAGGACTAACATTGTTAGGATTTTGTTGGGATTTTTAACATTATGACATCAATTTTAGAAGTAGATGGCATCGTTCTAATTCCACACTTAACCAAAATGAGATTTTAAAGTCAATGACTTATTTCCTCTGAACTTCAAGCCTAAAAAGGGACATTTAAATATCCAATTATCAAGGATTATAAGACAAACACAACTTTCACAATTCTCTGAAAGTTTTCAGATATAAAAAGCAAAGTCTAACTTTGAAAAGTCTAAGTTGAAGTTTTTAAATCTGTCCTAATATAAGCAAAGATGTTGAGTTCTGTCATATTCCAAGATATGAAAATATAATAGAGTGTTAAAATTATCCATATTCTGCTACACTACCTTCTTGTAAATCAGAAGCTCAAATCATAATCATAGATTTATATCTAACACAGCAAGTATATCATTCATATCAAACCCAGCAAGTACATCTGCAAAGTAGAAATGATAGTGTCTGAAACTAATAGGGTTAAACAATTTCTTTTGTGAGGCCACTGGCAAAATCTACAGCAGCTGTCTAACTTTGCCTTTAACGATCATAGCAAAAGCTCAAGGAAGTGATCCAATGCAGCAATGGTCTTTAGTAACCAGATCGTTTCTATTTCATTTTCAGCCAAGGGAATGGATAATGAAAACAAAATTATTCCAAAGTCAGTAAGTTTACTTGACAAGCTAATTTTTACCAACCTTTAACTTTATTCACATGTATAGCCATAAGAGCTGTGTCTTTTTGTGTGCAGACAACCTTAATAACTTTTAAATACTGGCTACACAAAACTTCAAATGGCTATCACTTCTTTAAACCCACTTATAAAAACTACTGGAAAACTTTTTAGCTATTCAGGAACATACTAAACTAAAAGAGAAAAGGCTAACCACTGCTGTAAACCTGTTGAGCCAAAGATATTTGATTCTATCAGTAAAGAACACTGCAGAATTATACCCTTTTATATATGACCTAAAACACCTGTATAATGATTTTCATAAAAGAAACAAACTCAATTCCTTGAGCATTACAATTTTCCACCTAAAACTACATACACTATTTAAAACAAAAAAGCCCTCTCATTATATATTACCACCCAATTATTACCAATGCATCTGAGATACCTACTCCTAAATTCTTTTCTACTTAGCCTGTGGAAAACAGGTATTCCAGACTTCTAACTAATCAGGACTTATAGAGATTTATTAATATTTTAAATAGAAATCCAATATTCTTCATAAGCAAGTTTCTAAAGAATATGAATAAGGGAAACAAAAAGTAATTAAATCAATGACCCAACAAAGTTACATTATCACCCTGGTTGATAACCACAGGTTCACAGAAGTTCCAAAATAATTTTAAAGTAAGCTATGTGAGAATAGGCATGACTGCAACATTCCCCATTTCAATATTTATGATACACATGTAAATATTTTATTCAAGTAAGTTTGCCTAAAAAGAAATTTTTTTCTAAAGGCTAATTTTAATCCAGTATTTAATTTATACTTCTAATTCTGTTTACTTCCACAAAGGTTTGGGCCAGAGCAATTTTAGCTAAATTTCAGGCTAGTATACATTTATATTACATGCCACAGGTAAGAGATACTGATTATAAACATATCAGATATACTTTCTGATGATAAGTACATCCTATCAATTTATACTATCTCAAATAGGAGAAATATGGCTTCAACTATTTAATATTTGAAAACTACTACTACATGCTGGTTTCCTACAGGAGTAAAAATTATTTAAAAACTGTGAATTAAAATGCATGCACTAATGGATATTCCTAAACTGACATATTTACAAATGGCTTACTTGTTTTAAAAAGTAAATACCAAATACTGGGTTAATATACTTCACTTTCAGGCATTTAAACCATTAAATTCTTCAAATAAAATTAAATAAAATCGGTTTGCAAGTAATTAATGATGAGAATTCAGTAATATAAAACTATCTCTGTATATTCTCTATGGCTGAGGAATTTAACTGGCTATGTTCAATATAATACACTTAGTGGGTCTTGGAGCCCACTGCCTGTAAAATCTCCCATGGAGATTCGAGACCACCCATTGAAAACAGTACAACATTATTGCCTCAAGCAAGAAGCTGGTACATAGGACTGGTTATTCAAGTCTTTTAAATACTATTTTATTGAGGGATTCTGGGAGGTGGGGGAGGGGGAGAAGGGGGATTCATGAGTGGATAGGGGAGGAAAACTCAAACATAGAAAAAACAGTAATTTCTAAAGCAGAGGTTCCTGTGGTACCCTCCCCTCACCCCACCCCCACTTTTAAAACAGCTACATAAACAAAGTAATAAGTGCTCAATTTCAGAGAGAATTACATTATACTCCATTTGAACAGGCCACAAAGTACTTTTATTTGAAAAGCTGCTTCTCCTCTGTTATAAACAATTTTACTCGGCACTAATTTCAGACAAGAGAAGATGGCTAGAGAGTGTGGGAGGTGGAGTTAGGAAAAATTCACTCAGTGTCTTTCAATGCCTTAAATAGTTGATCCAATAAAGATCCTTTAGAGAAAACTTTAAGTCTATTTTTTTTCTCCAAGTAAGCAAATCATACAGGAGGGCTTTTCTTTTCTAGGGTACTGCACCCTGTCTCTTTAAATTCCAGGCCTGCCCCATTTCCCACGCATTCAATGAAAGCCCCACATTTGCTGGCCTCCAGCCCACAATGTCAAGTAGTTCTCTTGCTATTGAATTTCAAGATTATTCTTTTGGATCATTTGCCCTTTAGTTTTAAGCACGCCAAAGCAAAAATAATGTCTTTCTACAATAACATAAAGAAAACTCTGAGGTCTTTACAAGGCTACAAGTAGAGAACACCTTGTCCTTTGGTTCCCCTTTCACTGCAAAATATGCTCCCACTCCATACGCTCCAAATAAGGGCCATTTGTGAGCTATCTTGGTCTACCATAGCTTTGTCTGTCCCACAACAAAATTTTACCAGTATTTTTATTTAATTTAGTACCAAATTTGAAATCTCTAACAATCTGCAATATTCAAACCAGGTCTTTGTATTGCTCAAACCCTTAAAAGTCTTCAACTTGGTCCCTCTGGTATTCAGTTAGAATAAATTTTAAAACAATTACTTTATTCTAAATCAACTACTTTATTGTCTATAGTTATAGTTAAGACAACTATATAAATTAACTTAATGATAAAAATAGCAAGTAAATATTGTGAGCTGTAGTCATTGTGCCAAAGAGTATATTTTCCTCATTCCTATACATACCTTAATCCTGAAGCAAGGATTTCAGGCCATTATGAATCCCATTTAGAATTCTCTCAAAAGGAATCGAAATAGTTAAGCAGAAGTTTATAAACAAAACTAAATCAAGTCCACAGAAAATAATGTTATTCCAAATGCTAGCAAATAGTGCTCAGAATGACAATTTTATTCAAGTAGCTAATAAGAAACACCCAGATCACAAACATCAATTTTCATATCTTACAAACATTCTAAGGTACAGTTAACCTAACTATAATTTATGGACTTTATAAAAAGCATTTAATATTAAAGGAAAAACACTCTTATTTTAATTTGACACATAGCTCTGCTATACATTAGTGTATAGTGTAATTTTAATGGTTTTTTTTAAAAAAATGTTAAATAGGCAAATGTTTTCTCACAGATCATAAAATCATGGACTTAGATAAATTTTAGATTTCAGAGAGATCTTTGAGGACAACTAAAATTAACACCCTCATTTTGAAGAAATCTTTTTTTAGTTATGTTTAAGGAATATTCCTATCAATCTATCTGCACTGTAGATAAAACATGAAATTACATTTTAATTTTCACTTGTTAAAACTTCTAGTTATTTCTGTAGCTTATATGTGAAATGTTAAAAACCATCTTAATACTAAAATAGTTTGTATTTATATAATTATGTATCAATTCTCCATCCAAAAAGGACCACTTCCTTCTGTGCCCCAAATGTATGTTTTTTGGATTTATTTTTGGTACTACTTGCTTTGGTGCTTTTTATTTCTTGTAAGTTTAACTTCCAAATTATATACAAAGACCCACAAACTGGAAATAGGTCTTTTATTTCCAATTATAGACCCTATGTATTCCTAACATCACCATGTATCTAAACATCATCATGAGAGTCTTTTCATTTGTAGTATTTATAAAGTCAGATGCAGGCTTTGGGAAAATTTCTAATACTCCACATCAAGATAAGCATATTAATTACCAAAGTTATCAAAACTCCACAGGAAAAAAAGGCCAAAACTTTTCAAAACATTCCTAAAATATACACTATACTGAAACATTAAACAGTGTCTTTCTGTTAAAAGACTGTCTTATATGAATATACACTTTTAAATCAAGTTAATCTCATTACTTTTATAACTTCAACACGGTATTAATAAGAAAGGTAAAAACATCATCCACATGTTTCTTTATGAAGCTTACAGTCAACTTATGAATCACCTGTGCATACAGTTATAGTAATATTAAAAGAAAAGACAGCCAGGTGTGGTGGTGCATGCCTGTAGTCCTAGCTAATCAGGAGGCTGAAGTGGGAGGATCCCTTGAGCCTAGGAGTTCGAGGCTGCAGTAAGCCATGACCTCACCACTGCACTCCAGCCTGAGCAATGGAGGGAGAGCCTGTCTCTAAAAAATAAACAACCAAAAATAAAAGGACAAAAAGTTTAAAAAAATAAAGAAAGAAAAGATTCAAAATGACAAGGTAGCAAGTGTCAAATAATAAAATATGAAAATGTTTCTTGGGAAAGAGAATCCTGATCATGTTCCAAATGAAATTACTTTTAGAAAAACTAAAAAGCTTATTGTAAATGTGTCCATACATACATTTAAATATCTAGTTTTACTTTCACATAATAACATGTCATTCAAAACAGCTTGAAAAATTCAACAAATTTTATTGATAACAGTAAGAAGCTCTTCATATCCCACCTCTCAGAGATAACTTCTATTAACATTTTGCTATACTATTTCCTTCCCATCTTTTCACTGATGTATTTTTACCTGTCACATGAGTCTCAAAAGGTGGGTAAAGATGAGCAATTATGTCCATTCCAATATAAAGAAAATGGACCGAATCAATGATGGTAAAACCAAAAAGGCGCCTTCACAGAAAGACAATCTGCCCAGTAGCATTAACTACAAGCCCTACTGCATACCCTTCACAACATAAGAAAATTCTTACTTGCTGCTGTTTTAAATGTCTACATTTTTGTATCTTTGTATACATTAAATCCTTGGCTCTTGTCAGTCATTTGACAATTCCCTTCATCAAGTTGGAATGCTAACTAGAATTATTTTTTCTTTGACCTAAACGTTACACAGCCTGTTGCAACTGAAGAGGGCAAGGGTACTTATTAATACTTTATAAAAACAGCTTCAATTAAGCAATTGATTTACTAAATAGAAAACTTTGCAAGTATATTGAATGATCCAAGATTTTATATATTTTCTTCTAACCCATTTACATGATGATATAATGCAAGTCCTTAATTATTACTCTATTAATAATAGAAACACAAGTAGTTATCTGATAAATGATACTTCAGAAAAGCAAAATAAGGGACAAAATTTCAAGGTCTGGCCAATGTTATGCAAAATACAAAAAAAAATCAGTTAACATGAAAACTCCAATAATCTAATGGTATGGGTAAGAGCTGTGTTTGAGGAAGAAGTTTTCAATAAACTCAGTCTCTTAAGTTCTTGAAATGAGCTGACCTATAAATAGTAGTTGATGGTTGATATAATTGATCAGATCTGATCAATATGATCAGAACTTTTTATAACTAAAACTTAATCACCTATTTGGTGGATTACCCATGTTATCATATACTTCCCTATAATTGCAAAAAGTCTTTTACCTATTTCACTGTCCATTTGTCATAAAAAAAGATAAAATTCCAATGTACTGAGGTTCATGTATCAATATTTTGTTTTTAAGGAAAAAATCATTCTGCAAACTACACTTATAAAAATTTTTTTAAATGCTATACTACATCATCTATTGCCTAGCATAATAACCAATATAGTTGATATTTAATAAATGGTAGTTATTACTTCATTATTATGAAAATACTAGTTCAACGGCAAATGCATAATTTATCCTTTTTTAAAAATTGAAGAAAAATAATATTTCAGAACTGGAAAAGCCCACACAGCTTATTCAGTTCAAACATATCCTTTCTACTTCCCAGGCCAGGGCTCTTCCTACCACATTACTAAATACTGCTCCTACCAGTTACTGGAATACATCAGACTTACATTTTTAAAGCTAAAAGGCTAGTTGTATTTCATGGATTAAGTAGTAAAAAATGATAGAGCTGGCCAAGTCCTTCAAATTTGTGTCTAGTTTTTTAAAAAGCGTCCAAAGTAGGTGAGGAAAGAATAAGGAAAAAAAAGAAAACAGACAAGGGAAAAACTCATTTTTGCCTAAGAAAAGCTAGAACACATTCTAGAAAATGTTATTCTCAGCAAACACAATGTTTCCTGCTAAAAATTCAAGTGATGATTCTGTTCACACAAGGTCAATTATCAATATTAGAGGTACAAAAGAAATGAGTTTCAGAACACTGAGTAATAATTTACAACTTATGGAGTGGAAGGTAAAGCCAGGGAATCTAAGGGAGTCTAAAACCCTTATTCTGACTTGAAATATCTGCCTCTGTTATATTGTTGCCAAAAACTTCCAGAGTCTAGACAGTACATTGATAAAGATATGGGTAGCATCTTAAGTGGTAATATAGGTCCTATCTCTTCTGATATATACATAACTCCAGTGCAACACAGAGAAACATTAGATACATATACAAAGAGAAGGGAGTGCTGGACTGATGGAACCATGTAACACATAACAGTGCTGCTAGGTGCTTCACTGAATGAGGAAAGTGGCTTCCTGCCGCCAGTTACTATTTCTGTGCATACATAGGAAAAGTCATACAACAAGCATAAGACAATCCTGAGCTATGTCAACATTTTAAAATAACCTATTTCCCTAAAAGCACCAAATCCCAACAGCCCAAACTCTACATTTTCCACTAAGAATTCCTATTAAACAGCTGCTTATAACATGGCAACACGGAAAGAAATAAAATGATGGAAAAAATGTAAAGTAGAAGACTGTTTCTTCAATACAAAGAAAGATTTCATTATTCAGCAATGCAAATTAATGAAGTATTTTGGGGAAAAGGTATGGATGATACACGTCTACAACGAACCTCGTTTTTAAACATCCAAAGTGTGTTTAATGTTTATTAAAATGAACAGATACTTGGAATAATCAGACAGTATTCTCCTTCCAATACCAGAACACTGAATAATAAACCCTTTAGGGGGAGGTGGAATGGGACATTAAAATCTATCTGCAAAAATTAAATGGCATCATGTAGACTAAATTTATATCTAAATTTTACACATTAAGAGGCAAGTAATCGCCCTACTCTTTAAGCCACTGCTATTATTACTAATACTTTAGGAAATTGTTAATATATATTTTACTTTTAAAAATCAATATATACACACAGAGCATTTGGCCTGGTATTGATGGGAAAATAACTGATGATTTCTACAGGAAAGGAAAAAGAAAAAAAATCTAGTTTTGACAAAATTAAATATTTTAAAATAGAAAAAATTTGACTCAGAATATCAATCTTCTAATATGTATAATAACTAATTAAATTCAACTAATCAGCTTTATAATCACATATGAATACTATTTTAATGATAAGCCATAATTTTAATAAAAAATGATAGTACACTGATTTTATCCAAAAAGTTAATTGTTAACTGCTGCATACCGACTAAATCACACCCAAATGCTAGCCTTATCTTCTTAGAAATTCAATGATAATAGCCTTCCTCAGGCCTCAGCCACTGCAAACTTATCATACTTACTTTAAAATGATTAAGTCATGCAACCTTACTACTTAAAACAACACTCTGCATCTTTTCATGCAATTGCAATCCTACCGTTGGCTGAGGTGGGGGGCAAAATAGCAGGAGATAACTACCATGCAGCAACAATTTTTTCTAATGATTTAATCTCAAAGGAAAACCTTAAATTAATCCATAAAATGAATTTGATTTTGTCTGAAAACAGCTACAGAACTTTTCCTAAAGAGCTTTTATGATTACCACCACTTAGTTATTGCTGAGCATTTGTCTGCTAATACAAGTGAATAATTACTCAATGTTTTAAAAGTAAACACTGACCACCATTTATTACTAGTTATCTTTGCACAGGCAAACTTGTGACTCATTGTGTCTACATGCAAGATCATTCCACATTTCCAGGCTTCTGATTAAAAATAAAATGAGAGGGTAAACAAAGATGAAGAATCTCAAGTGTCCTTTCCAGCTCTAAAAAACACAAACACATTGAAGGCAGGGACCTCCTCTTTCTCTTATTTACAACTCCCCTAGTCTTTCACTGCATCCTGCTGACAGAAAGCCTTCTGGGTAAGCACATCATCATGGCCACAAACTAATATTCTTAAATAAGACCCTAAACTCAGAGAGGAAAACAAAACAAAATAAAGCAGATCAACTTGACAAAACTAAAAATTTGCATATGGCAGAAAAATACCATAAATCAGGCTATATGAAAAAAATGAAGCAAGACATTTTCAACACAAACAACCAAGGATGAACATCCTACAAATGAGAAAAGGGCAAGTACCCCAAGAGTTTTTTTTTTTTTAAAGAAAGATGATATTAAAAAGTCAATAAAGAAGAAATCCAAGTGGTCAATAAACATACATAAAATGCTTAACCCCACTAGTAACCAAAAAATTCGAATGAAAACAAAAAGATACCATATTTCAACTAAATATCAAAAATAAGAAAAATTAAAATAGCCAAAATTGGCAACAATGTAGAGATAAATGGTACTCATTTCCTAACAGAGTATAAATGGTCACAGCTACTTCGTAGAGCAATCTAACAATGGCTAGTACGAATGAAGATGTACATGCCCATATTCCAAGACTCAAGCCCTAAGCTTATGTCCAAACTCTTTTTCATTTGCACAGGTAACATGCCCAAAGATGTTCACTGCACAGAACAGAAAATGACCTCTATATTTCTTAATAAGTAAACAGAAAAGTAAAGTACAGAAGATATTCTTATGACTAATACTAAGGGAATGACTAGGATCTCTACAGATGAAATGCAGATAGGTTCAGAAACATACTGAATAGGAGAAAAAAGCAAGATGCAAAATTATTCACTCATGAGCATAACCTGGATTAAGTCATGGCAATGATAGCAAAATCTTGTGATTATACTCAAAACCACTGACTTGTGCAATTTAAAAGAGTGAATTTTATAGTATGTGAATTACATCTCAATTGAAAAAGGAAATGATTTACCCAGTATGATACACTTCATGTTGATTTTAAGACACAAAACACTATCATTTGTAAGCAATATAAATGTGCAAATGTAGATAAATACAATGGAAGAAAGGCTTAAGAGATGGAAGAAAGGTTGGGAAGCATTTAAAAAACGCTAGCTGTATCTATAATAGTTAATTCTCTAAACAAGGAATCAAATATAATAAAATGTAAACATTTATTCATTCTTGGTAGAGGGGATTTGAATGTTTGTTATATCATTCTTCATATTTTCCTACACTTCTTTTTTTTTGAGAAAAAAGGCAACCATGAACTAAAAAAAGGCATAAGAGGCACATCACACAAGACAAATGGTAAATAAATACATATTCATAAGAAAAGATACATGGCACCACTAATCAAATAAACACAAATTAAAATTAGGGTTTTTTTCATGCAGCAGAATGGCAAAGATTAAATATAAAAAAAGCTGTTAATTTCCAGTATTGGCAACCATGTGGGGAAATGGGCAGTCTTCTAACCCCTGGGGAAGTATAAACCGGTATAATATTTTTGGTGGAAAATTTGGTAATATATATCAAAATTTTAAATCTATGTATCTTTTGTCTCAACTACCTCCCTTCTAGAAATTTAACATAAGGAAATTATTATAAAAATGAATGTCAAGGATGTTCATCACAGCATTATTCATAACAAATTAAAACTGGGAACAATGTAAAGATCGAAATGAAGTACACTAAATCTACGGTCAATGTAATATCATAAAATTCAGCAATTTAAAAAGATGATATTCCATAAGGGTAGGATAAATCCGTGCTTTATCCCCAGCTCCAAGAAATATGCTAAGCACGTAACAGGAGCTCCAAAAACTTGTCAGATGAACTAATGTCAATACTGATGTATATGCACATATACACAAAGATGTCTATCATTATGGTTATCTATAAAAATTTCAAGCAACTTCTCTATATTTCTACAGTTTGATCTTCCTTCCTTCCTTTCTTCCTTCCTTCCTCCCTCCCTCCTTTCCTTCCTTTTTTTTTTTTTTTTAAGAGATGAGGTCTCACTATGTTGACCAGGCTAGCCTCAAACTTCTGGGCTCAAGAGATCCTCCCACACCAGCCTCCCAAGTAGCTGGGGACCATAGGCATGTACTACCACACCTGGCTTTGGTTTGATATTTCTACAATGAACACATACTTATAAATTATAAAAAATAGATTTCATTTGCATATAAAAAATGAATACAGGCTTCTTCATAAAGCCTATACTCTACAATTGTGCTATGTAATTTCCTAATTTCTACAGCATCTCTTCTGAAGACTCAAACCACTAAGAGATGAACAAGAAAAGTTCTGTACCGTAGAACTGTAAAAGCTATGTTAAGTGGGGATTATCTGTAATAGAAGACTAGAAAAACAAAAGGGGCCAAGGTTGGTCCATGGAAGACCCACTGGAAGAAAACTTCAGAGAAAAAACAAAGTATCTTTAAAGCAAAATTATAAAACCAATTGATACTCCTGTCACAGAGGTAGGTAGTTCTACAGAAGGTTACGTCAAATAATGGATATAAAACACTTCTGCATAATTCAGATAGCACACCATAGAATGCAGAGTAATATTAACTATAAAGTATATCGAGGCAAACCCAAGTTTAGATTATCCTTTTTTGAAAAAAATTGTTAGATATTTGTTCACTAGAATTTAATGAGGCAAAGACCTTGGTAGATCTACCTTTTCTGTTTTCATTAAATGTTTTTATTAGCAACAATAATGTTTAAAAAAATCAGTTTCCATTTATCTGTGCTAAGTAGTATGCTGAATACTTTACATTAGCCATTCTCAGAATGCAGTCCGAGGACCTCATGCTCTAAGACCTTTTTAGGTGATCAGTGAAGTTAAAACTATTTTCATAATATATATATGATGTTATTTGCCTTTCCATTCTCATTCTCTCATGAGTATACAGTGGAGTTTTCCAGAGGCTACATGACATGTGATAACACAACAGACAGAATACAGAGGCAGATAAACAGATCCAGTTGTCTTCTATTAAACCAGACATTGAAGAGATTTACAAAAAAGTAAACAATGCCATTCTTCTAATTTTTCATTTTAGAATATATTTTTCATTAAAATGGTTTTTATATGTTAACATGTAATGCATTGAAAATGTCTGTTTTAATTTCTAATACAGTAAAATTAATAGATAAAACTTACATAGAAAAGCTGTTTGTTGTCTTCAATTTGTAAGAGTGTAAAAGTGTTTTAAATCCAATAAATCTGAGAATGGCTGATTTATATTTAATCTTCAACTCATCAGGTAAGTTATATTTTATCATTTCCACAACACAAATGAGAAAATAGATACACAAGTATTTTGCCCAAAATCACACAAGGAGTCTCTTAAACCAGCATTTGAACACAAGTCTGTAATTCCTAACCCTAATTCCTCCTCATCCCTAAGCAACTATATCTACCCAAGATAAAGATCATTTTTAGATAGCTACATGCTAATCCTTGTTTAAAAAACAATATTCCGTATTGATTCTCTATTCTTTGGCTTTCCATTTTAAAAGGTAATGTGTGCTCACTGTGATGTAATGCTTTATATGTAAAAAATATACATATAAACATATAAAACTTTTTTCTTAAATGAAACACTGCAAAAATCACCTCTCATCACCACAATGCCATGAGCACCCACTAAAGAAAACTATTGGTAAGAATTTGGTGCCCACTAATCCTAAATGTATTTATTTATACACATACACACACATACTTTTTATCTGTATAAGCACATTTTATAAATGGGATCACATTGATTCAGCATTTATTTCACTTAATACTTCTTGAAGATCCTCCTACATCAACAAATAGATTTACCTCACGTTATAGATTATCATCATTTAACTTATCCAATTAAGGTCCCCTATATGGCTTGCTTCCAAATTTTTGCTATTACTATAACAATCATAAGAAATATGCTGTATCTTTGTGTATTTGTGAAATCACATCCATCAGAAAATTCCTAGAAGTAAATTTCCTGGGTTAAGGGGTATAAACATTAAAAATCTTGGCCGGGCGCGGTGGCTCACGCCTGTAATCCTAGCTCTCTGGGAGGCTGAGGCGGGCGGATTGCTCAAGGTCAGGAGTTCGAAACCACCATGAGCAAGAGCGAGACCCCGTCTCTACTATAAATAGAAAGAAATTAATTGGCCAACTAAAAGTATATA
>CAUYMX010023339.1:0-11145 GCA_963573855.1 Lepilemur septentrionalis
CAGTCCCGACAGCTCTGACTTGATGAGGTTGTACCCATCCCCCACGTTGCAGAAGCGTCCCTCCTGTGATCCTGACTGTGGTTTGACACGGGGCTGGCCTTGCCTATCCAAGCCTGTCCCTGCTCACCACGTCCTCACTCTTGGCCTTCCTCCCATTCCAGCAGTTACTGTGATGGCATCTCTGGCAGAGGGATTGCTGGGGTGGTGCTATAATGTCCTGTGGGTGACTCCTCTGGAACACAGTTAGTTTACAATTGTCTGGGCTAATGGAAAGAAATTTACTCAAAATTTGTCGAAACAGAAGTTGTCTATACCAGTACTTTGGATGTGATTGGGGTCTCCTATTTAAATTCAGGCAAATCCAAAGATGCTATAATATACTTCAAATTAGTTAGTGAAAGAATATCGTAAAGCCCAACTTAGAAATTGAGACTCGCTCAATTTTCTGGTCTTGAAGCCTTCTTGGTACAATATAGTACCAAGCACTGGGGAAAAAACAGCTCAATATCAACCTCAATAAATAAGGATTTTCTCTAAGCCATTCTTTGTCATAGAATGTTATTGGGTTAATAAAGTTCTTTCTGTTGTAAAATGGGAACAATAAAAGTCTAAAATATCAACAAAGTAGGAAATTAAGTAGATATAGGCACTAGCCTTAAAGGTGCTTTGAAAAAAAATGAGTCTCTTAGGTGAATGTTTCAGGAAGCTCTCTCCATTAACTCTCTTCTAGGAGATAAATGATGTGCATTCAAATAGTAAAGGCTCTGAGAAGTCCTGCAATTAAAAAAAGTTTAAATTTGTTTAACTTAGAGTTTCCCCAAATTTGTTTGGCTGCAAAAATCTATTTCAATGAAACTTTTCCTAACATTCAATGGAATGTTATTTAAAATATACTTTAGGAAATGCTAAAGTATTAATTGTCTAAATGTTCGAGGGTTCCTCTTTGGTGGTCAAGAAAAGTAGAAAATGAATGTACATATATTTCAGTATACTTCCTGTCAGAGCTTTTGCATTATATAGAGAGCTAGCAGAATTCTTGGAATTCCCTCTGCCTTACTTTCCATACTTAATTTCTTTCATGGCAGAAGCAAAATTTTCAAGGTGGATGCTGTAATGATTAGTGGATGAGATTTCTCACCATTTCTGTCTGCTCGTTTGAATAAAGAGAGAAAACTCTTTTATATTATATTAATTCATGATTAAATCAATCCATAAATCAAGGAATTTTGTATGGCTTTAAGACTAAAGGATTCCTCCAATTGTTTTTTTAAATGACCTTCTTTAAATTTTCAAAAGTCTTAGTTCTGAAGGAAACACATTAGTGTGGTTAGGGCGAGTGGTGTGTGTCCCTGTGCTCTTCCCTCAGGGCAGGAAATAAACTCTTCTGGCCTCCTGGTGGCCTGAGTCACCTCACAGAATAGTCATCCTGTAACCCAGCTCTAATCACATCTCTCCTTTTTGGCTAAGAAGAAAAGTCTTAGGCTGAGTGAAGAAAAGCACGGTGCTGTTAGGTTCTGCACGCCTCCTTTCCCCTCCACTCAGAATCATGTCCCATCACCTGACCCTGTGTTTCAGCTGATGTTCTTGCTGCTAGCAGGACACCTCATCTTGTGATCTCTGCAGTGTCCATGTGAGCCAAGTCATCCTTTCATGATCCTGAGGACTGATACACATGGTGTTTCGCATTTGCTGCCTTCCTTTTAAAGAGTGTTGCTGTCTGCATTATGCAGAGATGTACTCGCTTTTCTGATCTGTGATTCTTAAGGGGGTGGAAAGCAAGGAAACAGAAACCATCTGGATAATCAGAAAATGCAGAACAAGTCCATGTACAAAAACACTGTGGCTTTCAGTGGAGCCGTTCTACTCTCCTGTCTTAGTCATTCTACAAGATGCTAGAATGAGCCCCCACCAAGTGGGTGGGTGTAGTCAACACCACAAGGCCTGCTTTCTGTAGTGCAGGAATCCAAATGAGACAGCTGTAATCTCATCTGGAAACTGTAATGCTTTTATGATGGGAGTGCCAGGCTCTCTAGTTTGCTGTTCACACTCAGTGATTCAAAACAAGTGCATAGACATGGAGCCATTCTAGTCACAAGGACTTGGAAATAAAGGGTTGTAACTTTTGCCTCAATTTTCAATCACAAAGGAAATAAGATAGAGAGGTCTCCCCCACTGTCTGAAACCACAGTGGAATCATTTCAACCATCTGGATTCATTCCCCAGGATTAGCAAGCTTTGTAATTAAAATACCAGTAGTAAGTGTGATTCTTTCATATACCCTAGGGAGCACCCTGCTAATTTACATCATTATCAATTAATTGGGCTGTGTGTTATCATCTAATTCAAAGAACTAAGTTTCTAGGGCCCTTTTACCATCAAAGTGATCATAATATGTCCTCTCAAGTGTGATGGGAGGTGATATCATTAGCAATGATTAGGATCTGCATTTCCTCAAAGATAGGACAAGTTCTAATGTCTGGATACTTTGTTAACTTCATTTTAATGAGGGGTGTATGTGTGTGTTTGTGTATTAAAGTAACTCCATTCATCATGTTTCAGATGTAGTTTTCCACTCACACAGTGGAAGGCAGATTGATTAGGTCTGGGCTATCCCATATGGTCACCACCAGCTTTGACATCAATAGCCCCTCCAGTGTCCACCTTTTGAAATGGCTCCACACCTGCCCACGTAGGATCATCTGTCTTCTGTTTCTCATCCTCTTCATCTTACTTTTTAACATCTTCATAACTTTCTTTGAAAACGCCAGCTGTTTCCATGACTGGCATCTCTGAGTCAAGTAAGTCATATGACTGACCCGTCTCCATACAAGCGGCAATGCCAACGCCAGCCTCCGGCAGCGCAGTCTTTGGGGACAGTTGCTCACTGCCATTCGAAGGTGCTGGCCCCAGGTCTTGCTCACTCTGTTCAGCCACAGCAGGCCAGTCAGCAGAAGGAAGCATTCTGGTGGGTAATCTTGTGTCTTGCTCTGCTTCAGAGAGGCACGCAGAGTCTTCTCCAGACCCGCCTGAGGGAATTTAGAATGAACGTTTTCCTACGGCTTTGCTAGTTACAGATTTAACCTTTAGCCAGTTAATTTAAACACTTTCTAGTTTTGTGTAACTGGCGCTACTCTATGGAAGGGCTTTGTGTTTCTCATCAAATCTTACCATGGTCTATTTCATCTTATGTTTTTTTTTCTTTGCTCTTCTGCATACTTTAAAGACTGGTTCTTCAAAAAGTCTTTCCCTGTGTAACCTGATCATAGAGCAAACACCAGACAGCGGGTTGGCTGAAGAAATTTGAAGATCTCAGATTGATATAGGTACATTTACCTAGGGCCCTGATGATAGTGCAGACAGTGTCAGCCAGGAAGTTACCATAGAGGTAAATGTTGTCACCTCCTTTAACAAATTCTCTGGTTTTACCCCGTATGTGTGCATGGGTTTCTTATAATGCTACTTCCTGAATCCTAAAGCATTATATAGGCACCCATCTCTCTGAAGGTGATGACTTAAAGCGTCTTCTACTTCCAATTCACCCCTCTCTTCAGCTTCCTGCCTTCCTTTGACAAAGCCTGTCAGAGCCATCCAGCTGGCCTGTGGTAATACAGTGGTGAGCAAAATGCAATTAGTAGCCATCTCATGAAACTAATGTTTCATTTTATGCCATATTTCTGTCTTCCTATGAGGTAATAATTGTGGGTCTTGTTTGTTTTCCTATTGGGTGATTTGCTTAGTTTTCTAGGTACTGATCACCAATTAAAATCTGTACTATGTAGTTACATAAAAATCCTCTCATTTTGTTGAAAATATCAGATATTCAGTTTCTTTTTCTTGAAGAAATGCCCTGCCTGTCCTTTGGACTGCTGCAGTCTGAGCAGGTTACTCCTTGGCTACAACTTGCTGAACTGGCTGTTCTCCCAGGCTCTCCTGTGATGGTGGTCCTGGGGGTCACTTTTACCTCCCTCCTATCAATCACCATTTTCTGGATGTAAATCTTCCTTGTTTGTGGTTCGATTCCTCATTTGGGTTGAGCACATCCTCCATTGGATTTCTGAGAAAAATGTGCATGGGATGTGTACATTTGTGACCTTACATATCTGGAAATGTCTTTATTCCTAGATACATAATGGACGGCTAGTTTGGATATCACATTAGAAGTTGTAAATCATTTTCCCTTAGAATTTTAAAGCCCTGGCTCCACTCAATTCTACCTGTTGCCTTGCCTTTGAGAAACTATCAGCTTGATTCTTGATATTTTGTAAGCAACCTTCTTCCCACCCCTCCTCCTTCCTCTCTCTCCCCGTCTCCCCCACTCTTCTCACCTTTCTTTTCTCTCTTTCTCTCTGGAACTATACATAAGCTTCTTTTCATCTCAGTGTTTCTGAGATTTTACTATGATGGACTATGGTATGTGAAAGGACGGCCTTGCTAATAAAGTATCTAACATGGAAAAATAAAGTATCAACAGAAAGCAAAAAGAGGAGAAAACTTATAGCACATAATTGCCCCATTTGAAGGGAATGATCACCGCACACAACTACCCATTTGTTTCATTAACCACCTGTGGTTCAAATTGTTGTATTTTTGATTAACCACCTGTGGCCTCTAAGAGTTTTGTTTTTATAGCACTTGAAAAGAATTGAGCAAATAGAAGGAGCATGGTCCCCCCCCCAGCCCCAGCTCTCACCAGACCACATTCCAAGGACCCTGATGAGCCAGCCTCACAGAGAAGAGAGAAAAAAAGGGAAAACCAAATGCAGCTGTTTCAGAGCTGTCTTTTGCTATCAGCTGGCAGCATCACTTTTTTTCTTTTTCTTTATCTCCATATAAACTCCTTATATGGGGAACTCCTTTTCCTTCTGGCCACCATTCTGCTTTCTTTCTCTTGTGCTGTGTCCTTCCATGCTTTTGGGAAGGAAAATAAACTTTCTTTCTTTAAAACTGTTCTAACCGGGCTGGGTGTGGTGGCTCACGCCTGTAATCCTAGCACTCTGGAAGGCTGAGGTGGGCAGATCGCTCAAGGTCAGGAGTTCGAAACCAGCCTGAGCAAGAGCGAGACCCCATCTCTACTATAAATAGAAATAAATTAATTGGCCAACTAAAAATATATATATATATACAAAAAATTAGCCAGGCATGGTGGCGCATGCCTATAGTCCCACCTACTTGGGAGGCTGAGGCAGAAGGATCATTTGAGCCCAGGAGTTTGAAGTTGCTGTGAGCTAGGGTGATGCCACAGCACTCACACTAGCCCAGGCAACAAAGTGAGACTCTGTCTCAAAAAAAAACAAAAAACAAACAAAAAAAACTGTTGTGACTGTTGTGTCCAGAGTTCTTTCTCATCCCGTGCTGCAAATCCCCACTGTAACACTTGGTGGCATGTATGGGGACTTCACATTTCTACCTCTGTCTCAGGGAACTCATTCTTCTACCTTCTTATAGAGAGTCTCCTCTCTCCCTTCATATGAGGACTTCACTTTTCTACCTCTGGTTGGTCAGGGTGCTCTGCCTCCATATGGGGACTTCACTCTTCAGTCTTCTATCTCTGTCCCTGGGAACCCACTTTTCTGTCTTGAGAATGTTATATCCTCTACCATACAGCTCCCAGAGGTATATACCTCTACCATACACCCTTCTCGGTGCCCTCATTTAGAACTCGGTGAGTCCCATGGACTTTGGAAATGGTCGTGCACTCAAGTCTAGGAGTGATAATTCTCTTTGGTTTGGTCTAGTATGAAAAACCTGGTGCCAGGTCTGCCACTCGGGGGAGGGCCTTGGAGCGATGCCTTCTAACCACCACCCACGGATTTCTCCCAGAGCCAGAGATACCTGGCTTTGGGGGAAGTTCATTCTTTTTCTGGCCAACACCCTAAGTTTCATTTTGGTCTGACTCAAAACTTGGGGACACCCAGTGTCTGATCAGCACCCCTGAGGTCTAGTGGGGGATGCTCCACCCACATTCTCAGTGTTTTGATGTATGACCTTCCTAAAGTCCTTCCCCCTTTTTCCCCCTAGTTATCACCATGGACAATGTTCAGGTGGCCCCACCTAAAGACTCCCCATTTCCCAATGAAAAGACTCCCATCTTTCAAAAATTGGAAAACTTTGGAACTTGCCGACCTCCAACCCAAACATTTAGTCTCTTATTAAAATACAGCCTGGCCACAATATAAATTAAATGACCAGGAGATTTGCCCCCAAAACAAATCTCTTAATCATAATACCATTCTACAACTGGACCTCCATTGCTGCTGGCTCAGCAAGTTGTCTAAAGTTCTCTACTTTCAGGCTTTCTTGAACTTGCTAGACATCCTGATCTTCACTCTGTCTGCTGCATATTCTTACCTCTACATCTCTCCCACTGTCTTCACTTTCCAGATGATGTTTCTCCTGTGACTCCCCTGCTTCCCCTTCTCCTTCTCCATCTCGACCACTCCCTCCGGCCCCACTCCCTCTGGCAGGCTGTTCCAAAATCCCTCCCTGCCTGTACACCAGCTCCCTCTCCAGGAGGTTGCTGGGTCAGAAGACATTGTAAATTACTCAGAGCCAGGCCTTTACAACTATCTGAGGCCATTCACCTCTTTACTACTTTAGACCCTGACACCAGGGAGGGATGAATTATCTTAACAAGGCACTTCAAGTACCAGTTAGTCCCCCATATTCACCATAAACTCCAAAACTTAAAAAGGGGCCTTGAAACAATACTTTTAAACCTGGCCTTCAAGGTGCTTAAAAACTAAGATGAGGAAAGGAGACAGCAAAAGAAGAAATGGGGCTGGCAATGGGCCTTGAAAACAGAAGGAGCTTTTCTAAATGGTGGCTACTAATATAGAAATAATTTCTGAGAGACAGGATTACCCTGGAGGCTCAGACACCAGGACCATGCTCAGCTCTGGGCACTAAGCCCTACTTCCCCTACAACCAACTGGGTCAATGGAGTAAGATATGCCCCAGGAGGTCTCTGCTGGGACTGTGCCCTCTCTACATAAAGGAAGGACACTGGAAGTTTGTTGCCCTCTCCTTGAGAAAGAAGAATACACTCGCCTTCAGGAACCAGTGGGTCCCCTGAGCTCATGTCCTCCATACCCGCAGACCTTCTGGGACTGCGTCAGTCTGATTGATGGACCCTGGCTACAAAACCAACTCTACTTCATAACATCGAGATGGTGAAGCCTTCAGTAACTCTCTCTGTCACAGGTAAATAGGTCGATTTTCTAATTAACACCAGAGCCACCTATTCTGCTTTTACTAAATTTTCAGGACTTCTACTTCCCACCTGTATTTCCATCGTTGTAGTTAAAGACAAAATACAAAACCCCCTGTGTACTCTACAGCCTCTCTGCTCACTGGGAGATCAGGTCTTTGCTCATTATTTCCTAGTACTACCCAATTGGCCTGCTCCTTACTGGAAAAAGATCTTATGGTTAAGTTGGACACCCAACTCCTTTTAACACCAAAAGTTTACTTTCTCAAACTCTTGTGAAAGGTTTAACTAGGAGTTTACATACAAACTTTTCCCTTCCCTAGGTATGAACAAATAATGATACAACACTTAAGCCCAAAGTCCTAATTCTGTTTTCTCAAAATATAATTTTTCAGCCTTGTTTCACCTAAAAATATGTACTTCTGTCTATATGTCTATATGCTTGTGTGTCTATATTTGTCATGTATGTGTGATGTTTTACTACCAAAATATGCAAAAGAGCTCTAATTAATTGGCTTAAATGAGTAAATACTTAAATCAAATATTTTATCAGGAACATAAGAAAGAATTCAAATGTCTTTTAGTTCACATGACTTTAGTAACCTTTGATAAATAAAGCTAGTTTTAAAATTGTTATTGAAATTCAGATGTTTTAAGATCATAATTAGTACATCAATAAAAGTAGCTACATATGAGATGGCCACTGAAAAAACAGGATACACAGTTATGACAACTACTCATGTAATTGAGAGTGCTCTTTGACCATCTAACACCTCCACTAAGGCGACAGAACTTATTGCCCTTATTAGGACCTTACAGCTAAAGAAAGTTCAAAGACATGCCAGTTTTTCTAGGACTCCACCATCCTCTTTTTGGGATTCGTCATGAATGCAACCTCTTCTATTATATCACTAAAGATGTTAATAATCATTTTTGAAGTTACTTTTGTTGAAAAGTCTTTGTTTTTCCACTTGCTTTTTTCCTATTCCATTTCTCTCTTTTATATTTGAGACTTTTCTCAAATATTTGGTGATCTTGGCTGAATATTCATATTATTAATAAAAGTGAGATAATAAAATGCTGACTGGAAATTTGTACAGATAGGTAGAGCTCATCCCCTGTGAGCATTGTTGTAGGATTTTCCAGCTCATCTTTTCTGTGGAAGAGCCCCTGATATGAAATTCTTTAGGAATTTTTTTTTTTTTTTTTGCCCTGAGCTGGTCAGATTTCCCAGGGAAGATTCTTTTCGTTTCCTGTCATTTGGGGAGAGTATGGTGGGGAGGGGTGAGAACCAGCCTGATTACCAGTGTAATGGAGATGAAATGGGAAAAGTTGAGAGCAGGGTGGGGACAGAGGGGCACATGTTCTCAATATTTATTATGTAAATGCATGTCTACTGAACTTGTCATGCACACTGACTTAGATGAACATACAGAAGAAAGGGACAGGGGTTGTCATTGCTTATGGTGAGAGTCTGGTAGAAGTTACTGATGTCTCTGAAGTATCAAATGGAGACTTCTTACTCCACTAGGAATACACTTTTCAACTTTTTTGCAGTTTAAATGTTCTGATGGAAAAAAAATCTAAATGAACCCTCTAATGGCCATTCAGTCCATGAAATAATCAGGCTAGATAAATATGCTTATTTATATGAATAAAAATGGAAAAAGGAAATATTTTCAGTAGACATGCATTGACTGTGGTATTTTTAATGGCCTGTTGTTATTTTATATTGCTAATTTTAAAACTAAAAAGATCTTGAATTAAGAGGTGCCAGAGTCCTGATTCAGCATAAACATGATTGGAATCTGTATGGTGTCTCTGTAGAGAGGGGATGGTGGGACAAAAAGACCTCACCATGCCCACACAATTAAAAGTATCTAATTGATGCCATGGAGAATACTACATTGTGGCTCTTTAAAGAATTACTTTATTTCATGAAATAAATTGATAACTTAGAATTTTACTGGAGGGAGAAGGGAAACAAAGGACTAAATAGGAATTAACAACAAGGCAGCAAAGTATCTGTGACTGTGGGAGCTAGTAGCCAGTCAGTTGGGTCTGTTCCTCCCAACCTACAAAGTGAAGCACTAGTTTCATGGTGACCTGTTGGGTCAAATGAATGCATTTTCATCTGAATATTGGGATGAACTCTTGGATGTAAAATGTTTCCTAGGAATTTCAATCAGGGTACCATTTACTGCAGGATTCATAGAATCTGTACAAATAGGAAAACTAATTTCCTTATTACCAAAAATAACATCTGGTAGATTAGAGGCCTAGGGAAATGAAAGTTATGTTTCATGTTCTTGGTGCCTTAGATCATTTTACAGGGAAAAATATAGGCCATCTGTCAAATCAATAGTTTATTAATAGAGTAAAAAAGAAACTAACAATAGGGCAAGATAGTGATAGAAAATTAAATTAAGAATGGCTCAAGAGGGATTATCATATTTGACATTTAAAGATACAGAATTGGACCAAGTCTTGATAGGGAAACAAGAAATGTATACAGCTAGATTAATCTCTCCTAGAAGTGCTGCTTGCATGGACTTCAGATCAGGTAGTGCTGTGTCCAGGTTTTTCTTCCTGTTACTCCCAGATTCACTGGTGACCTCAACAACTTAGTGTAGATGGGGCATCTTCATTTGGTGTCCAGTTTTGATCTGTCTGTTGACCTTAGATTTAAGACTATATAAATAACAAAGGGGGGGGGAAATAAAGTTGAATATTTGACTCCTATTATAATTAAGAAGAGAATTGGTTTCAAAAAGAATATGGACGACGCCAGGGGGTTAAAAAGATACTGATTTAGGTTTTGAGAGAAACTGCTTCAATTCTGAATGTCCTAGCAGCACAGACTTCATCTTCACCAGTGTTTTTAAACTAGAACATTGATTCCATGCTCTACACTATTCACTGTAAGGCTAAATGAGTATTATATACACACTATTGCATATATATGATTTTTAATCTTCTGTAATAATTAAGGGTAGTAAGAAACATATTCAGCACATTATGGCACAAGCATCGACCATAACTAGAACCAGCTTCCCCAGCATTGGGTAAGGAGATATTTGGAAGAATTCTTCATTCTGATAATGCTTCATCTCCTAAAGCTTATAGGTGAACTTTAGAGAATGAAAAATTTTGATTCCTTGTGAATTACAAGGCAGTTTAGAGAGTGTTAGGAAGGATCAGACACCTCTTGAGACACACAGGTGATGTAAGAACAGTAGGTGCAGAGCTCACAGTGTGATCCACCCTCTGCAAAGAGAAAAAATTCATCTCCGGGTATGGACTGAAAAATAACAGTAACAGTGCTAACTAAGAGAGAGAAGTTTACACCAGGTCAGTTTCCCTAATGCCCATCAATAGTGGCTGCCTCCCATGTTTCCAATGGGCGTCTTTGGGTGAAACCAATTCTTCCTCTTGTTCTCCCTTCGACTTAGGAGAATAGTATCATATAGGATGTATTTTTGTTTTCTAAAGTAGATTTATAGCTTCTTTCTTTTGGTCATAATAATCTAACATAATATTAGCGTCACTTTTTTCTGAAAAAAGATCTCTTCTCTGGCTAGATGTGTGATATTTAGTCGTAAAAGCAAAAATCCCCATTGCGTTTCTGGTGTTAATTAATCTGCCGGTTGTGTTTGCCATCAGTCAGGGTTCGGTTGACATGACCTTTTTAGGTAATCTTTTTACTGCTGAAAGGTTACCACACAGTTATTAGTTCAGGTTTTGACAGAATGCATTTGATTGAAGTTTGTGCTGGTTTTGTTAAAAAAGAAAAAAACAACAACAACACAGAAGCAAGAGTAATTTCATAAACAGGAAACCTTAGCAGTGGCGCCCAAAGAAACCTGGGGGCTGTCAAGAAAAGTCTGAATATTACATTTTTGTTGATTGTTTTTAACATAAAAAACATAATTTTTCTT
>CAUYMX010023341.1:0-12134 GCA_963573855.1 Lepilemur septentrionalis
ATACCTTAAAATTATCAAATCCATTTATGACAAACCTATGGCCAACATCATACTAAATGGGGAAAAACTGAAACCATTCCCACTTCAAACTGGAACTAGACAAGGATGCCCACTTTCTCCTCTTCTATTCAACATAGTGCTTGAAATTCTAGTGATAGCTGTTAGGCAAGAGGGTGGTATTAAGGGCATCCAAGTGGGTGCAGATGAGATCAAACTCTCACTCTTCACTGATGATATGATATTATATCTAGAAAACCCCATGGATTCTTCCAAGAGACTCCTAAATTTTATAAATGAATTTGGTAAAGTCTCAGGTTATAAAATCAATATACATAAATCAGAGGCATTCATATATGCCAAAAACAGTCAAGCCAAAACTCAAATCAAAAAGGCAATACCTTTTACTATAGCCTCCAAAAAAATTAAGTATCTAGGAATAAATTCAACAAAAAATATGAAGACTTATACAAGGACAATTACAAAGTACTAAAAAAAGAAATTGTGGAAGATGTAAAAAGATGGGAAAATCTGCCTTCTTCATGGATTGGTAGAATCAATATTGTTAAAATGTCAATATTACCTAAAGTGATCTACAAAGTAAATGCTATCCCTGTCAAAGTACCATCTTAATTCTTTACAGACCTACAAAAAATAATTCTTCACTTTGTATGGAAACAGAAAAGACCTCATATAGCGAAAGCAATCTTAAACAAAAAGAACAAACTGGGAGGCATCAGTTTTCCAGACTTCAAGTTGTATTATAAAGCAATAATAATCAAATCAGTTTGTTATTGGCACAAGAGCAGGAGCATTGATCTTTAGAACAGGACTATTTTTTGATTTGTAAGTATTTTTTTCTGTGCCTCATTGGTTGTTTAGGAGGATATCTTTTAATTTTTATATGTTTCTATCTTTTCTTAGATTTTGCCTATTATTGACATCTGATATCATTCCGTGGTAATTGGCAAAGCACTTAATCAGTCATGTTAAATTTCTTAAGGTTTGTTTTTGCCTAACATGTGATCTGTCTTGCTCATTGTTTGTTTTATTTGAACTTTCTCTCGGCCTCCCTCTTCTCCTCAACATCTCTGTCACAAAAGACCTTGTTTGCAACCTAAAAGAGCTGAGTGGCATTGGTCCCAGGAAACCCTTCTAGCTTCTAGATCTTGTAGCATATATTACCTGCACTCTGACTCACAAAAGTAGTGTTAAGGATCCCCTGATTTTTGGGGCCTTCAGGGTCAAAAGGAGTGTGTGTTCATAGGCCTCAAACAGTCTCTCATAGAAAGCATGTTCTGCTGTTGTTAGAATGTTTTATATATGTCTTTTAGGTCCATCTGATGTAATGTGTAATTCAACTCAATTGTTTACTTTTTGATTTTCCTTCTAGTTCAGGTGTTCATTCTTGAAAGTGGGATGTTCATATCTCATATCATTATAGTATTGCAGTCTACCTCTCCATTTAGATCATTTAATAACCACTTTATGTATTTAGATATTGCAATGTTGAGTTCATATATATTCACAGTTGTATTTTCTTGATGAATCAACTGTTTTATAATTTTTAATGACCCTCTTTGTCTCTTTTATAAATTTTGACTTAAAGTCTGTTTTGTCCATATAAGAATAGCTACACCTGTTCTCTTTTGGTTTGCCGTCACTTGAAATGCCTTTTTCCTTTCCTTCATTTTCAGTCTGTTGGTGTCCTTACAATTAAAGTGAGTATCCCATAAGCAGTGTATGATTACATTAATATCTTATTTTTTTAATTCTATTCAGCCATTCTATGTATTTTTTTTAGAACATAACCCATTTATATACAAGGTAATTATTCATAGGAAAAGACTTGTTACACCCTTTTTGTTGTTGTTGTTGAGATGGATGTCACTATGTTGTCCAGGCTGGTCTCCAAGTTCTGGGCTCAAGTGATCCTCCCACCTCATCCTTCCACGTAGCTGCGTGCCACTCTGCCCAGTTCCTACAGCCATTTTATAATTTGTTTTTTGATTGAAGCCTCAAATTCTTGGACTCAAGTTGTGGTAGGGGTTGTCTGAAACAGAAAAGAAAGAAAATAAAAGAAATTCTATAGAACTCTGTACCAGGAACTAAGGTTGTAAAATTTACTTTATGACTTGTTACTTGCTTACAAAGAACAGGCTGGCACTGGAAAGATAGGAATTCAAGGCCCATATGCATGCCTGACTACTGCCTGCTCAGGACTCTGCCCCTGATAAGAATAGAGATAATACATCATAACTGTGCCCCTCACCCTTCCTAGAAATGAATAAAAGGCTGTTTGGAGGGAGCATGTATATGGCAAGTGCTGTGAAATGTGAATGAGTGACACCGGGAGGTGTTCCGACCTCCTCTCCATAGGGCTGAAGTGAGCGTTGAGTTCTGATCCATGGTTCTGGGGCCACCTCTCAGGGCTTAGGGCCACAGGAACATGATAGGATCACCAGCCTGCCAATGCTAAGAGGGGCCTGAAATATCCTCATGAGGGGACTGGCCAGAGACAAACTAAGCCGAGGTTGTCTTTCTCTTTGTGTTGAGGCATCTCGGTGAAAGCTGGACTTCAGGAACTATGAGTGGAAGTCAGGGAAAACAGACTTTCTTAGAGATCATGATGAAGAACTTTAAGAGAGGATTTACTGGAAATTATGTCATTTTACTGGGTTAAAATGACAGCCCCAGAGCTGAAGTCACTGTATTCATCAGAATAGCCTACTTTCAGAGTTGGGGTGGGGGCACTAGAGGGCACCAATGACAAGGATATCACTCGGGCACAGTGGACTGTAATGACAGGGGACCCAGGTCACCCCAACCAATTCCCCTGTGTTGATACTTGCCTGCAACTTGTACTGAATCCCCAGACTTGGCTTCAGGGTCCCGTTACCCCTGTACTAGTCGCAAAGACGAGAGAAAGAAAAAAGCTAACTAGGGACCTTCCAGGGCCAGTAAAAGGGCCTCAGGCCACCCATCCTGGTAGGAGACCCAGATGAATTCACCTCAGATTTGCCTCCACCATATGCTCCTGGGAACCTACATCAACCACTCAAGCAGCCGACCTCTGCCGTCTCTTTTCACCACCTCACTGGAGACAAGTTCAGACCCTGGACCTCAGACTCCAGTCAAGATCCCTGAGGGGTCTAGGGAACAGTCTTCTTTAAATGTAAGGGCTCTGCCCTTTTTTCTGAGCAATGGCATGAGACCACTGATGCTGACCCCTCCTTCCAGAGGAACCCATAGTCCACCAGTACTCTTGCCCTACACCGCAGGAGTTGACCCACGGGGTCAATATCCCGAGGGAGGTCAGAAGTCCCAGACAGGTGGGAGAAGACAGTTAGATTCAACTAGGTCGCTGCAACTTGGTTTCTCAACCCTTCACAACTACTGAATTGGAAATATCACACCCGTGCTATACTGAGAGACTCCAGGAGATGATAGATTTGGTGCAGTCTCTCCTCCAGACCCATAACCTGACATGGGCAGACTGCAGACAGCTCCTCCTGACCCCTTTTAACACAGAAGAAGGGTGGCTGTCTTATAGACTGCCTTTAAGCGTGTAGAAGAAAATGCCCCTGCAGGGACCCTAAATCCCGAGGCTTATGCTCAAAAACGACTCCTGGCAGAAGAGCCAAGTTGGGACCCAAACACTCCTGATGACATAAAAGAGTTCATGGCCTATAGGGAGGCCTCCTTACAAGGTATCTGCAAAGGGGGGCCACAAATGGAGTAAAGATCACTGAGATACTACAGGGGTCACATGAGAGTCTGGGAGCTTTCTATGAGAGACTGTGTGAGGCCTATGAACACACACTCACTTTGACCCTGAGGGCCCCAAAAATCAGCGGATCATTAACACTACTTTTGTGAGTCAGAGTGCAGGTGATATATGATACAAGATCTAGAAGCTAGAAGGGTTTCCTGGGACCAATGCCACTCAGCTCTTTCAGGTTGCAGACAAGGTCTTTTGTGACAGAGATGTTGAGGAGAAGAGGGAGGCTGAGAGAAAGAAGATATAGAAGGCTGCCCTGATCATACAGGGAAACTTGGGCCCACACAAGACAAATAAGAAAGGGAAACCAGGAATGAGAAAGCAAATCGAGTTACAAAGAAATCAGTGTGCCTTTTTATAAAGAGACTAGACACTGGAAGAAATAATGTGCAAATCTGAAAGAAAAAAATCAAAAGCAACAGTGACAGTGTCCTCATGGGGAAAATCCTGGCTCCCTCCTCAATTCAGGCCAGGTTATTCTGTTTGATGACTGGGGGGCCAAGCTCTGTACCTGTCTCCGAGGAGCCTGTGGTTAGGATGACTGTGGGCGGCAGAGACATCCAATTCCTTGACAGATCAAAAAATAGACATCATAGGGGCCACTAGGAGAACAAGTTAACAACCCTTCTGTAAGCCTAGAAAATGTGTCTTGGTTGGATAAGAAGTGCTCTACCAATTCCTATATATGCCAGAATGCCCAGTGCCCTTGTTAGGATGGGACCTCCTTGGGAAGCTGGGGGCAGTAATCACCTTCTCTGAAGAAGGAAAAATGAACAAGCTGTCTCGCCCCCAACATTAATTTGAACACCAAGGGTCCCTAGAGAAGAGGAGCGGAGAATGTTTGAGAGGCAGGAAGGACATCCATTGAGGCCAGAAAGAGCTAGCCATTGGTCAATAATCTCATCTGAGGACAATCCCCCGGGGTTAGGAACACTTCAAGAGTTGGTGGTTATTGAACTCTGGCCAAACGCACTCCGCATGTGCCTCTGCCAATATCCCGTCCTTCAGAGACTATGGGATTAATCCACATCTTCAGAGACTATGGGACAACGGCATCATAGTACCCTGCCAGTCGCCATGGAACACCCACCTTATGCCAGTAAAAAAACCAGGAACCCAAGATTATCAGCCAGTATAGGACCTCTAGGTTATAAACCAATCTACTGTGACCCTATACCCAACTTTCCAAACCTCTACACACTGCTTAGGGTCTTACCTGCATCCACAACCTGGTTCACTTGTTTGGATTTAAAAGTTGGATTCTTCAACATCCGTGTAGCCATTGCAAGCCAAGAACTGTTTCCTTCTGAATGGGACGATCTGAGGATGGGGACTAAGAGCCAGCACCACTAAACACGATTTCCCCAGGGACTTAAAAATGCCCCCACTATCTTCAGAGAAGCCCTAGTGTGACATCTGTGGACTTTCCCATCAGCCTCACTTGGCTGTGTCCTGCTGCACTATATGGATGATCTGTTACTTGGACATGAAGACCTAGAGGGGTGTGTCATAAGTGTGGATGTTCTCCTCAAACATTTGCACCAACGTGGATATAAGATTTCCAAAAACAAAGCCCACATTTGCCTATAAACTGTAAGATATTTGGGGTTCCAGCTCTGGAAAGGAGAAAGACTCCTAGAAAGGGGATGAAAAGAGGCTGTAGAGTCCATTCTGAGTCTACCTCCTAGCACAGGCTAAGAGAATTCCTAGGAGCCATTGTATTTTGTCACATTTGGATCCCCACCTTCACAGTTATTGCTTAAGCCCTTCTATGAAGTGACACAGGGGAGAGAAAAGGAAACTTTCATTTGTGAAAAGAGACACCAGAACACTTTCCTCAAATTCAGAGGGAACCTCCAGGAAGCACCTGTGCCAGGGCTACCTGATTTAGAAAAACCAGTCTACCTTTACATATCAGAGGGACAGAAGATAGTGATGGGAGTATTAGTGCAGAGAGACTTGGGTCCTGGGAGAGACCAGCAGCATACTTGTCAAAACAACTATACGGAGTAGCTGCTGGGTGGCCTCCATGTTTGTGGGCACAAGCTGCCTCCACCCTGCTTGCCCAAGAGACTGACAAGCTTACCTCGGCCAGCAATTGATTATTCTAGTGCCTCACTTGGTCCTGACCTTGATAAATGCCAAAGGCCATCATTGACTCATGAACACCCGCCTCCCTAAATATTAAGGACTGCTATGTGAAATCCCAGAATTACACTTGGGACTGTACAACTCTTGAACCTGACTACCCTCCCCCTGATAGGACTGGGACCATCCACCCACGACTGTGAAGAAACCATCACCCAGGTCAATGCAGGGTGACCGACCTAAAGGACAGGCCCTGATCGGACCCAGACCTATCATGTTTGTAGATGGGAGCAGTTCTGTGAGTTCTGATGGAACCCGGCAGGCTGGGTACACAGTGGTCACTCAGGATGAAGTGCTAGAAGCCCAACCTCTGCCAGTTGGCACCTCTGCACAGAAAGCTGAACTCATTGTCCTCGTGAGGGCTATTGAAGTTGGAAAAGCAAAGGTGATAAGCATCTGTATAGACTCTAAGTATGCCTTTTTGGCATTTCATGTACACGGGGCACTACTGAAAAAACGGACTCTTAAATACAGGAGCAAAAGAGTTAAAACATCCAAAGAAATATTAAGGCTGTTAGAGGCTGTCTGGAAACCTAAGATGGTGGCAGTCATACATTGCAGGGAACATCAGAAGGGATCTAGCTTGAAGGACTTAGGAAATGCTAAGGCAGATGCTGAAGCAAAGAAGGCAGCTACCCAAGAAACAAGGATGACAGAGGGGCTGATGGCACCCTTCCTGCTGTGGCTTCCAAACGCAACTCCCAAATATTCACCCCTAAAGCAGGAATGCTTAAAATGAGAAGGGGCTGAGAGAGCTAAAACAGGATGGATGACTCTTCCTGATGGACAACTGTTCCTCACTTCCAGAGCCAAATACAGTAAAAACAGCCCATGAGGCCATTCATCCTGGGCAAGAAACTTCAGAAAACCTTTTGGGGAGATACTTTTACATGCAACACCTCCCTGTTTGGCTAAGAACACAAGCTTGTGTTGTACCATTTGCAGCCAACACAATGCCAAACAAGACCCAGCTGCACCTCCTGGAATTCAGACAGGAGGGCACTGAGTCCTTCAGATAGACTTTTCTGAACTTCTTCAGTGCAATGGCCCCCAAAGTAGAAGACATAACAGCGTGGATTCAGCACAGCCGAGTTAAGAAGGCAGCTCTAGATCCAGGTAGACAGACTCACTTACACTCTGAGAATCCACTGCGACTAATCCTGAAGAGCAAGAGCTTGTCTAGCCCTGCTCAAGTCACATCCTGGAGCCTAGTCTATGCATGGCTGAAGCCTAAGGATGCCCGTGATAAAACAAAACAAAAAAAAACATGTAATGATTCCCTTAGGAATCAGTGGACTGGGATTAGCGTTGTTAGAGATATTTGTATTCCATCATTTTGGAGCACATGTAGCTGAAGGGCTAATTATTATTAATAAAACTAAATCTTCTTCCCCAACAGTAGTCAGTTTTGATGCCTGTCAGTGCTATCCCGTGGCTCCCTACAAAATGAGACACGAGGATTGACTCAAAGACTAACAGAAACTGCCCTTACTGAAAACACAGTTCTTTAGACCCCTCTTCCCCTTACCCTGAACAAATGTTACTAGCCGACATAGAAGAGAGTGAGGAATTTGAAAATGAGACCCCTTAAAATAAGAGTTTCAAAAGGGGGAGAGTGGTAGGGACTCCCCAGACCCAGTGAAACAGAAAATAAAGAAAACAGAAAGAAAATCTATAGAAACTCTGTACAGAAACTAAGGTTGTAAAACTTACTTTAAGACTTCTGTAACTTACTTGCTTACAAAGAATTGGCCTGCACCAGAAAGATAAGAATTCAAGGCCAACGTGCATGCCTGACCACTGCCTGCTCAGGCCCCTACTTCTGCTAGAAATAGAGATAATTCATCCTTCCTAACAACTATATAAAGGACTGTTACACTCTTTGTTCAGGGCTCAGAATATGAACTCTGTGTTCTGAACCTCACCAGTGAATAAACAGTTATCTTCTCCCTCACCTGGTCTCTGGGTCATTGATTTTGGAGAAGGATCCTCCTTCTTCTCCTGAAACAAAGTGATCCTCCTGTATCAGCCTCTCAATGTGTCAGCATTCCTGGCTAACTTTTTAAAATTAGCTTTTGTAGATATGGGGTCTTAGTATGTTGTCAAGGTTTGTCTTGAACTCCTGGGCTTATGCAATTCCTGAAGTTTTTAAAGAGGATTATTCTGCATTCTCTATCAATCATTTCCTACATTTCCATTTTTGGGGGGACCATTGTTGACTTAATGAGTTTCTTTTGATGGTATTAAATTTCTCTGATTTATCCTAATCTTTATGTCCTTACATTGCGGCCTACACACTTCAGGAGATAGTCTTTTCTTCCAGCCTTTGTAGATATTCTTTGATGGTGGTATCCCTATACTATATTTAGTCTAGCACAGCATTCTGGATGAGCTGGCTGGTGTAAAATCCAGAGAGGCTCATCTTGGTGTCAGGTTTTCTAGTTAGGTTGGGTTGCTTCCTATACTTTTAGGTCAAATGGTATTGCTAGCTGTGCTCTGTAGTCTAGTTAGACCACTGGCTAGACTCCGTGCCATTAGGCTGAGCTTCTGGCTGGGCTGTATGATTGTTCATAATCAGAGTTTAAAGTTGTGTTCCCTTGCTAGGAAGTACTGCTGTTTGTAATCTGTACCTGGGCAGGGCTGTGTGCTTGGCTCCAAGGCTGGATGAGGTCTCTGGAGTGCAGCTGAGTTACATGAGGTTGGTAGGACCACAGGCTGTGCTCCACAGATTGGGTTGGAGTTGGGATTGATTCTGAGCTTAGGGTATGATTAAGCAGCACATCAAGGTTGAATATAGGCACCACACTGTAGCTGGAGTTGGGTGTTACCACATGCTCCTCAGAGGATAATCACTGACCTGCATTTTTCTTCTGGTCTGGGGAGAACTAAACTGACTTCTGTAATTTGGTTGAATTACTTCTACACCACTAGGGTTAGGCAGAGCCATATGCTTTCTATGTTGGCTGCTGCTGACCTGAAGTTGCTTCTCAAACTTGGAAAGACTTAATAAAGAACTCCTGGACTATGTGGGGAAGCTGGCTAGAAATATGACCCTAGAAAACTGGAGGACCATGTTTCCTCAGTGCAATGATGTTGGATATTCTCTCTAGTGTGGCATTTCCATTGGCTAGAATACAGAGCAACTGCCAAGATCCATGTGCTGGTCTCCACAAAGCCCCAACTCCATTCTTTGTTTCTAACCAACTCCAATAATCTTGTTTTGTTCATACCTCCAGTGTTTCCCATGTGACAATACAGAAGTGAGTCTCCAGTAGAGGTTTCCAGAGTGGTGGGAGATGCTAAATGTCTCCCTCCAACTTATTTTTTCACTGTAGAAACCATGGATCCAGGAGAATTCTATGTATGTGGTGCTTTGCCAGATTGAAGGGGAAGGAGGAGCACGGTCAAAGCAAGCTGTTCCTGGATCACAGCTTTGCTCAGTTCTGGGGTCCTAGCCTCACTCCCTTGTTCTTGGATATTCAGGATATGAATAGTTGCTAACTGAATTCTGTGGAGAACAGTGAAGATAGAGACCTTCTATTCTGCCACTTTGCTCAATTCCCTACCAAAAAAACCCTGAATTTTTAAATGTAGTTTATGTATGTATATGTATGCATGTGTGTATTTATGTATATGTATGTATATGTGTGTGTATACACACAAACATAAAATTTGTCACTTTAATTAGTTTTTAGTTAACTACACACTACCAGTCATTACATTCACAGTGTTGTGCAGCCATTACTACTGTCCATTTACAAAATATTTTCTCACTTCAAGCAAAAAGTGCCATCAGTAAGCAGTAATACCCTCTACTCCCTCCCTTCAGCCCCTGGTAACAATGTAATCTAATTTCTATGTTAATATATTTGCCTAGTCTAGATATTTCATATAAGTAGAATCATAAAATCATACAATATTTGTCCTTTTATATCTGTCTTAATAATGTTTTAAAGTTCATTCATCTTTTCATGGGTCAGAACTTCATTCTTTGTTATGGATAAATCATATTAATATATGTATATCACATTGTGATTAGCCATTAATCTATTGACAGACACTTGTGTTCTTTCTATTTTGTGGCTACTGAGAATAGTGCTTCTATGAACAATGGTATACAAGTATCTGTTTAAATTTATGTTTCCATTCTTTGGGGCTATGTTCCAGGAGTAGAGCTGCTGTTGTATGGTAATTTTATGCTTAACTTTGTGAGTAACCACTAAATTGTTCTTAATGTTGTCTGTGCAATTTTACATTCTTAATAGCTGTCTGTAAGAGTTATAGTTTCTCTACATTTTTGTCAACACTTTTAGAATCCAGTTTGAATTTTTTTTTTCTTTTCCCTAGTTTGTAGCATCTTAGGAAATACAAAGTGGTAACTCAGTATGCTTTTCGTTTACATTTCCCTAATGACTAATGACTGAACGTCATTTTATGTGTTCATTGGCCCTTTCATATCTTCTTTGGAGAAATGTCTATTAAAGTTATTGGCACATTTTAAAATTTATTTGTCTTTTTGCTGTTGAGCTATGGGAGTCTCACCTAGGCCTTTATCAGAGATGTGATTTGAAAATATATTCTTTCATTCTAAAGGTTCTCCTTTCACTCCTTTGAAAATGTCTTTTGAAACACAAAATTTTAAAATTCTGATGAAGTACAATTTATCTATTTTTATTTTGTTGCTTATAACTTTGATATCATATTTAAGAATCTACTGCCAAATGTAAGGTCATAAAGATTTATATCTATGCTTTTTTCAATTTTTTTTTATAGTTTTAGCTTTTTTTATTTTTTATAATTTTAATTTTTGTGCAGAAGTTTTAGTTTTTATATTTAGATAATTGATTGATTGTTGAGTTAATATTTGCATATGGTGTGAGGTAGAGTCCAGTTTCATTGTTTTGCATGGGAAAATGACAGTCATTTCAGCATTACTGAAGACACAGTTCTCTTCACTCTGAATGGACTTGGCACCATGATAAACGTGGATGTACAGGTTTATTTCTAAGCTCTATTTTGTTCCTCTATATTTCTGTCTTTATGACAGTACTACTTCGTTTACTTTACAGTAATTTTATTAAGTTTGAAATTGAGAAGTGTGCGTCCTCCAACATATGTCCTCTTTTTCAAGATTTTTTTTAGAAGTTCTGGTTCCCTAATATTTTCATATGGATTTCAGAATCAGTAATTTTGACAAAGATTTCATTGAATCTGTAGATTACTTTGGGTAGCATTGATAGCATAACAATATTAATTTTTTACCTAAGAACATAAGCTACCTTTCCATTTATTTAGTTCTTTAGTTTCTTTCAGCAATATTTTTTAGTGTTCAGTGTATAAATCTTGCATATCCTTAGTTAACTTAATTCACAGGCATTTTATTCCTTGAATGCTATTGGAAATAAAATTTTTAAAAAAACTTCTTTTCAGATTTTTCATTAGTGGTGTTTAGAAACAACAGATTTTTGCTTGTTAATCTAAATTATATAATTTTTTCTGAATTTGTTTATTAGCTCTAATAGGTATTTTGAGATTGGGCTTTTTTTTATAGAAAAGAAGATGGATTTAATTATTTAGCCTAGAACAATAATTTCAGAATCCTATTAAACATTTTTTTTGGTCAGGATTCTATGAAGGTACATCACATAGATGGGGAATAACATGAGAATTTGCTTACTTGAAAACTTAAGCACATTGTCAAAGAAGTTGAAAAAGAACATTGATGACCTAAAAATGAACTTTATCAAATTTTACGTGTGAAAAGGAATATGCAGATCATCTGGAAATTTTAGTTGAAGTATAAATTTTTTTTTTCCAAAAAAATTTTTTTTTAATTGGGGGAAAGCTACAAAGCATTTACAGTACAATGTTTACAGTCACAATTTGTAGTGAGCTGATTTCCCAAAATATATTACCACTCAAGTTGACTTATCTTGTTATATTCAAAAGCCTACTCTGTCAAAGTAGTCCAGAGAGTACATATATAGTGCTCCAACTGTATCTACGTACAACCAACACTCCATTTTAAGTGTACAGTTAAATGAAAATTTTATTGGAGGAAAACTACAAAACATTTACAGTACAATGTTTATGGTCACAATTTGTAGTGAGCTGATTTCCCAAAATATATTACCACTCAAGTTGACTTATCTTGTTACATTCAAAACCTACTCGGTCAACGTAGTCCAGAGCGTACATACATAGTGCT
>CAUYMX010023342.1:0-26505 GCA_963573855.1 Lepilemur septentrionalis
ATACCTATGTAACTCACAGGAGCACTGGGATATAGGGGTCATAAATATTTTCCATATTTTTTTAATTGGGGATGAAAATATAAAGCACCAAATACAAGATGTGATCTGTGATTTTCTGTAATTTATTTAACAAATTTCAAGAGAATATGATTACAGAGAATAAGGTTATGACAACTCTCTCTGGGGTCAGACCTGGATTCCTGTTCCAGAATTACTTTTTACTAACTGTGCAAGCTTGATCACAGGATTTAACCCTTCTCTATGGGAGTTTTCTCACATACATAATGGAGTTAGTAAATCTGCCTATCAGATAGAATAGTTACTAGAATTATATGAGATAAAAAAAAATGTTTAATACAATGCCTGGTGCATAGTTAAATCTATTAGCTATTACTAATGTCAAATTACTGAAACAAAAAGGATAGTGAGATCTTTGCAAACCACATCTTTAACTAGCATGCGGCTGAGCAGCAGAGTAGTTAAGGTCAAGGGATCTGGGTCAGCCTGCCTGAGTTCAATACAATCAACCCTACCCAACCCCAACTAAGCCTAACTCTAAATCCAACTAACTCTGACTTAACTGTTTGTAAGATCTTGGCAAACTATTTAACCTATGACTTAGGATTTTTTTTATTAGTGAAACAAGGATTATGATAACACTTATGCTGAGCTTGTTATGAGAATCACATGTGCAAATATGTTGAAGGCGCTTAAACAATGCCCAGCACACACAACTGCTCTACGATCCTTAGTCCTTAATATTCGCTGAACATCTAGGCTTTATTATGGCTCAATATCTGATAACATCATTAGGATAAAAAGCTGTGCTGTACTTCTAGACTCTTGAAAGCTCTTAGAAATCTACGTGGACAAATGCAAAGTTTAGAAAATTATCTTCTAGAAAGACGTCTGGGAGCTTCAGAATCCAGAACTGTAAGTATTAAGTGACAGCAACAAATATCTGAGCGTTCCCCAAGGCAGCCCTAGTTTTCATTTGGGCTCACACTTCCTGATTTCTTCTTGTGAGATGCCATATGTGCCTTAAAACCTCTGAGAGACTTTGCTTAGTGATCTACACTGGGTTTTCTTTGCTCTCCTTGATACTCAGCAAGATTAAAATATCAGCCCAGTATTCCATAAAACCTGCAAAGCATGGGTTACTTCCAACCACAGCGTTTGGACTAATTCCAGTAAATCAGCACCACAAAGCACATGCTTGCTGACGATGTAAACCAAGAAGGAAGCATGTAGTATTTGTTTTGACAAGTTTGGCCCCACAGTGTTTGAGAATATGCTACTCTTGCTGTCTCAACCTTGGAGATTGGAACTATCATTAACATAATAGTAGAAATCATCTCCCCTTGCAAAGAGCTTGGGTGGCTTTTCATTGCTTACAGGATTAAGTCTGTCTTAACCTAGTATTTAAGGATTCATGTCCATTAGTTCTAATTTCCCCTCCTCTCTGCAACAGCATTTGCTACAGTGTGTTTATAAGCTTTTCCTGACAGAAGGTCTATTAAAAAAATTCAAAATTCTGAGGTCAAATTAGTTTGAGAAATGCATATTCTAAGTTTCCCTGAGTTATTCCTATTGTACTTAAACATATTAAAAGCTCTGAAAAGTCCTGCATCAAAGAAACCTATCTGATTTTAGTTAACTCAAACTTATCCAACCAAAACAAACAAAAAACCCCCAAACACCTTTTGCCTTTTGAAGCACAACCAATTGAAAAGACACTGTCTTAAAACAAAAATTTATTCAATGAGACTGATTTATTTTCTGTTCTTCTAAATAATAAGGTACCTACCCCCATTTTCTATGTGTGCATTTGTGTGTTTATGAGTGTGCATGTGTTTTCTCAAGTTGACCACATCCCTGGTCCCCGACCGCACAAGAATATTCCTCTCCCACATCATAATGCACCCAAACCGTGTCATTCAGTCTCCTCACGGAGCCTCCCCGTTACATCTAGCACACAAAGACTTTCTCCCTGATCAAGATGGCTTCAGCCCTGACTAACATATATTACCTCCCATTTACACCTGGTTTCAAATCATTTATCGTTTTTTACAAATGCAAGTGAAGTGTCTACTTTTCTTGAAATCGGCAATCACTATTTAGTTTAAAAGAAAGCTTCAACTTTATAGACAGGCAGATGGATGAGGTCTCACAGCCCACTCTGTTCTCACTGGTGGGATTCCCTATCGGTATATAAAGTAAGATACTTTATGTGCAGGAACTGACATACAGAGGACACTCAATAAATATCATTAATATTGCTGCTGTCTTGCTCCCATGATGGCCAGCCTTTATAGTTACTGAACAGTTTTAGTCATTGGTTTAATTAATGGAATGATACTGTTTGCTCTCTGAAAAGTTCTTCAGCTTCTGTTATCCCATCTGTAATATACCAAGAAATAGGCATAGGCAACAGAATGGCGATCAGAATGTGCAAAGCATGTTGCCGGGATGAGAAGGGGTGAGGGCTCTGTGGGTGGAGAGGGCGGAGAGGAGGTGGGGTTGGCCTGCAAAGGGCATCGGGGGCCAGTGTTGCCCCACTCCACAGGGTACTGAGCTTTTTCTTTGCCCAAAAGCCATGAAAACGACATACAAATATCCTCTCGTCATTCACCATGTTTCCTGTTCTTGCTCTAACACGCCTGAAGAATATGCTGATTTGATATTACACCAGTCAGGCAAAAGGGAAAGATGATCGATTCTAAAAGGAACAGCATGTTTTGCAATTTTAATAGCTCAAATGCCTCTTTTATTTTTTTCCCCCAATGCAGAATCTTCTGTGAGAAAATTGTGGCCCTCATTAATGCCTTGTGTACAGAGTCCTCATTGTTTTTACTTGTGCTATTTCTTTGCACTTGGATATAGAAGCAATAAATTTCCAGGGAAATGAAACTCACTTATCAGATTTCCCAGCATCAAGTTTCATATTAAGAATGAAAAAAATCAGTCTAACTGGACTCGATATAGCTGTAAACCAATATATGTAAGCAGTATCAGAGATTAAACCCTCATCGTTGCATTCGTGAGCTTCCCATTTCAATCTAGAAGGAATATCTATTTTCCTAGCTGTTATTTAATGATGCAAAATAGTCCTTAAAATAATAAATAAAATCAATTCAGGAACGTTCAAAAGACTAAATAATGTTTTTCTGAAAAAAATGCATGAATCAAATGAGCACATTTTCCCTTTAAATTGTTAATTTCCAAAATTCACTAAATTTTAAAGACAATAACGCTCCTATTCTTTTAGTGGTGCTATCAGAAGTACTAAAAATTAGTTTAAGAGGCAATTGAAAGTGTCTCATTTAGCAGAAAAGTTCTTCCTGCAATGTCTTTGTTTTTTAATTAAATATCAAGTTCAAACCAATATAATTTGCTTAACATTAATTTACTACTCAGCACTTCCATTTTTATCAACAAAATATTCAAAAAGTTTCATGATAATTTTAAAAATGTAAATAAAAATTATTATTAAAAGATGCTACAATAAGCACAAATGAATTTAAGATTGCCCTGCTGGTTTGGAGAATGGGAAATGACTGAGATGCATTATAATTATTGTTTTCTCTATTTTAGCATTGGGTTTTTGTAAAGATGCACATACAGACACCAATACACACAATAAACGTACGTACAAGTTACTGCATACACTATGTACGCATAAAATTCTAATTAAAGCAGCTAGCTATGACTCTCATTTAGTAGCACGTAAAATGAGTAATTATGCTTGTTCAAAGAAGCTAAGAATCACAGCGATAGCAACTGTGAAAGAGCATCTCATGGATCTGCAACCTTTAAACCAAGGATAAGTTGGTATGGAGAAAAATCAGGAAGTAAAACCCGAATGTGAGTCCTTACCGGTGCCCCCTCTGTAAGTGCGCTGTGATGTGTTGTTTATAAGCGATGTTTTTAATTTATAGTGCAAGAGGTCCAACATCCTTCCTGTGAAAAGCACATGTCTGCAGATTTATTTTAACCAAAACTTTAAAAGATGCAAGATGTGATCGCCCTTGTATGAGCATCTTCAATCCAGAGCATCTGCACAGTGTCTAGCTTGAACATTTGGACAAATAACTTCAATTGTAAACTCCTGTTTAAGGAAAAACTTTGTTTAAAAAAACACTTAAGAATGGCATAATTGTACCAAAACAGATACTACTCACAGGCATTTATGCACTCTTAACTTAGAAGAATGTTTTTAACTCATATAAAAGTAAAAAGAATTTATAAAACAGAAAAAAAAAGGAAAGAAGAGAAAATAAGAATCAAAACAAAACCCAAAACGTTTGCTGTAGCATAAAAGGGAATAGAAAGAGCTAAATTTCTAATCCATTGGGCACTTGCAGCTCACCTTTGTTGCCCAAATTGCCTCAAGAACTTTTGCCAGCTACATTTTATGTGACCAGTTAGTTTGTTGTTTGTGAGCCATTTTCTCCATTTTAGACGGTCAGACAAGGCTTAAATGCTGCATTGATTTATTGATATATTTCAATTTAAAAAATATTTTACCAAATAGCAATCGCTCCTTAATCGATAAGTGCTTTTTAAATTTTCTTTTTTCTTCTGTAAATATAGTACATGCAGCTCTGAAGCTGCCTAGATCTCCCAATTAACCTTAAGAAGTGCTTGGAAAGTCTAGTTTCGTTTACTACCCTTTCAGATCATCGCCACTAGGAGGCACTGCAGCCTGCTTTATGAGGGGCATCAAATCTGGCGAAGTGAATATTCCACACAACTATGGCTCTGGTGTCATTCCCTATTTAATGGCTGTCAGTGAGGGGGAAAGACAACGTGGCGGGTAATTAAAACCAAATTGCAGGCAGGAGATGACTGCACAAGAATGATATTGTCATTAATACTGATTTAACATGCACCTGGGTAAGGTGAGGGAGAGCGGCAAGGGAATTCACACTGAAGCCGGGGTTGCCTGATTTAAAGATGTAGTGTTTCCAGCTGAAGCATGTTTAAAAACTGAATAAAACCATCACATTATGACAGCAGAAATAAAACGGAAAAAAATGTTCTACATATGTCTGTAAAGAAAAAAAATATCTTCTGTTTCTTCCAGCTTTGTAGACAGAGCACGTGTCTCTCCTCTGAAGTTCAAAAGTATTTTTGCAGAAAGCTTTTTCCCCCGTTGTTGGCTTCTCCTGCATAGGTTTATAATCTGCTCATGTAGTTTTCTGTTTTCACAGAACTGTTGAGATGGAACGTTTGAGTGAAGCAAACACCATCGATTTACAAAAACTTGTGTGCTACGGGGAAAAGATTTCTATCCCGGAAACATTTTAGGAGAGAAATTTACCCCACGGGATTCAAGGATTTTTCCATTCATGACAGACGAACACCTTGCTAGAACCATTGAAATCTATCACTAAAACATCATCAAAGCTATGATCAATAGTGCTTATAGAATGAGGCAAGTAAGTGGCTCAATGCGATGAAGCCCCAAAGAAAGAAAAGGATCACTGTCATGTTAGTGTCCCCCAAAATTTAGGGTTTTTCTTTAAAAAAAAATTAATAATAAATGGCAAAACCCAGAAAACAACCACTAATCAGAGTTCAAATTAAGTAGTCTACTTTGTTTAAGATATGTTTAATAATGTGGTGGCTATTTCAGTATTCACTAAATATTTCCATATTATGACTACAGCTAAAATTTACATCTGTTCCTCAGTAGAAAAAAAGTGCAGTGGTTTAGATCATACACAAATTAAAACAACCTCTTATTGAAAGGACTGTTGGATGTTTTGGGTAGAAAGTGTGCTAAAGTTAAATGCGTTTATGGAGAAGGAGAAATGGTTACAGTTCAGCCTATGACTGAAAACCCTGTGCTGATTGATAAATCTCCTTCTGGTTTCACCTTAAATGAAATGTGTGCATTATAGAAATGGTTATCCTTCTGCCCAGCGCCAAAAGAGATGAATCATTAAGGATGTCATGAAGATTTATAATCACATCATAAAGAAAGTAAATTCAAAGTGCATTCCTTGGGCAATAAAGAACATATTATAGAGAAAGAGCTCACTAAACAAGGTCAGGTAGGAAAAAATGATCAAATGCCATGGTAGCTAGATCTAGACAATGAGAATTGTTTTAATACCCAAATCACAAATAACAGAACAGTGATGATCATATGTTCTGAATTTTATCCCCAATACTTTGTTATTAATGTTTTAATGGGTTTTACATTTGCAAGGTATTTCATTTACGTATTTATTTGTTGGTTTGTTTTATTTCTTCACTTTTAGGGGTAGTAGCTAGATTCCAAAGTAAGCAGACATACAAAAAGTGCAAGTAAACCTAATAACATTGAAAAAAATGAATCAAAGTTGAAACTTTTGCCTTTACGAAGGAATACACATATTCTATTGTGGCATTGGATCTACTATTGGCTGCGATTTTAGAGGATTAAGTAGGAGATACACAGAAAAGAACTTTATTTCACTTGCCCTTTATAAAATGCCAAAGAAAATTTTCTCCAACAAGGAGACATTCTGAAACTGTGACACTCACTGAATGCCCAAACCTGCCCAGTTCAGGCCAGGTGCTCTTTGACACCCGAACCTCGGGCAGAAGCAGCTGTCCTTTGGATGCCAGACAGAATTTCATTTTCAAATTCTGTTCTCACATTTGAACTGAAAACGTCAGTGAAGCTCACCTCCACTCGAGTCTATGAATTATCTAGGATCAGTGGCTTTTATGAAGGGGTAAATAAAAGATCCCTGTGGTCTCAAAGGAGAAATAACTTTGGAAAAGATGAGTATCCTCACATTTCAGGCTGTACAGAAAGAGCACAGCATCTGAAAGTCCAATTGTTAAGGAAACTTGCCGACATGAGTGAAAGGGACAATTATTTGGAGGGAGGGAGATGCTCTGTTATAATTAATGTTGACTTAGGAACAGCTACATGTGGCAGGCCCTGTTGTTCTGACTGGTCTGTACCAGGACACATGTGTTGGGGACATGCACAGTGACAAAAGGATCAGCATTTAAGCTCTCTTTCCGATTTTCACCCCATTTGCTTTTGGCTGGAACCCGGCACTCACAATCTCTTTAACTGTTCTCCCAGGTTGATGGTGTAACAAATATAATTTTTCAGCAAGATGGCTGCTGCCAGAAGCATGTTCAGAAATGTCCATTTTAATTAAACATTTTACTTTCAATTACATTTCACAGTTTGCACATGGTGACACACGCTTTCATCATAAGGACTTTCAGATTGCTGTATTAGTACTGTCTTCCTATGCAGGGAAATTTGCGATGGTGAGAATAGCTCACATATGAAAAACATAGTTTTTGCTTTGACTTTATCTGTGGGAAGTTATTTTCAAAAAGAGAATAGTAACAGTATTTCTAGAATTATGATGAGATTTTGAGGTGTCCAGTAGTAGGAAGCCCCTAAATGGATGAAAGGGCAATCATATGGTGACTTATTGTAGAAGTGGCCTATATTTTGTTATGCATGCTCTTTGTTGATATGAGAGAAAAATACGGCTATGCAATTTTACTGATGTTTCTGTGCTGATGTTATTATGAAAATGATTTTCACTAAAAGTCCCCAAAATGTATAATGTACCCCTAGAAGAATATTAAGCAGACTCCACTCCTATCCTCCAGAAACTTATAATACAAAGTATAGACTCATACAGATATGCATTTTGTTTCAAAGTAGTACATAAACACGTATTTCAAGAACCTTTTTAGATTTCTCCAGATTAGGAAACTATCTTTACTGCAACAAGATAGGAAGCTCATTCATGGCTCCTTCTGGAGCATACCACTTGAATAATTTATCATTCCAAAAAGGCAGGGAAGAACTTTTTGTCAGTGTGCAGGTTGGACAGCATTTTATTTTAAGCAGATAAAATTGGGGAACAGTCCGGCTCAGGCAACATGTTTTTAAACGTGCATATGAAAGGGGATTGCTGGAGAGGAAACAGTTTATGGGAGATCATTTTGTATTTCTTGGGAGACCCAAGATAAAGAGAAATATCTTAGGTGATCATCACCCGAATTCAGACTCCTGGCTAGAAATTAAGTGGGAGGTGAAATTCCCCTGGACCAAATGCTCTCTGCTGATTTCCCCACAAATAGCCTCTGTGACAATTTCTTGGTTGAAGTCAGTCTGTCAGGGAACTATTTAAAGGTAGGGAGACGTTTAATTTGGTTCTTTTAGTTTCACTTTTGAGCATTGTCTTTTCTTTTTTAACATTATAATTATTATTATATAATATTAAATCTCCCTCCCTCACTTAATCCCTTCCCTCCTTCCTTTCTTCTTTCCTTCCTTCTTTCTTTTCTTTCTTCATAAGAGAATAGGCTCATAATATACATCTGTATATTATTTATTTATTTGTTTCTTAGTATTTATGTCCATATTAATAGAATCATCTCTAAAAGAATTGAGAGGCCAGATTTTTTAGGGCATTAAATAATAAAATTCATATTTTTGTCATGGAAGGATACTCACGCTTGCATTTAATTCCTAAAGGAACACATTAAGGAAATATCTTTGCAGTATTTAGATTCAATAATTCTACATTTAGAAAAGTATTCAAAAAATTTATCAGTACAACTATGAACTATGCCAGGCCAAGATTCAAGATTAGCCCTCTGTGTAGAACATATAGTTTTTCAAAGTTTACACTCACAAGACCTTTTTTTTCCCCCTTAATAATTGCTTGCATGAGCTAAAACTCATGACAGCCACATAAGACAGGAGATTACTGTTTCTCAAATGAAGAAACTGAAGTACTTAGGCGAAGTCACACATTTGGATTGCCCGGGTAGAGATAATGTTTTACCTGACAAGCTGATCCAGCGAATCCTTATGCCTCCCACAGAGTGGTATGTGGAATAAGAACCAAGCAATACATCCTATTTAAGTAAATGAAGTGTGCTCCTGCACTAATCTCTGGAAAGACAAAGCTTTAAAAGATCAGCTGGACAAAAAACTCCCTGAAAAAGAGGCTGTAGGCCACCCACAGAAAGCAAGCAGGACTGGGATTGGGATGCAGCACATATTCAAAAAATTGATCCCTCATGAAACCCATGAAAAATATACGGCTATACCCCCTGAGCATTTGTGCACAAATATGTGCATGTATGGGAAATATACATTCATGTTTGTGTCTAGATAATGGTAAAGAAGTCTTGGAAAACAATAACTAAATTTTAATTTCAAAACTGGAAATCTTGGTAATCTTCCCATAAATAGATTTTACCTTATTATTAATGTTTCCATTAGTGTTGTTGTTTTATCATTCTAATGACTAAGAGATGGGTACTAGCAACATGTATCTCGCATCCCAGCTCTTGTCCTACCGTTTACCCCGGGATGAACTTGGCCAAGCAACTTATTTCTCTAGGCATTATTTTCCTCCTTTTCAACATTCCAATAATAATAACTGCTTATTAGGCATCCAATAATTAAATAAGTGAATGCAGGTAAAGTACCAAGCCCAGGACGTGGCAAATAGTTAACACTCAATAAAGGTTAGCTAATTATTACTAGGTTGGTACAAAAGTAATTGTAGTTTTAGCATTATTGAAATTTGCTGTTTGATATTGGAATACTTTCTTAAATAAATGTGACTATGTTTTTTGCTAATGACTTATTACTTGCTGTTTATTTTATATTTATTTTAGACTATGGAAAAGATGTTAGACAAAAAGCAAATTCAAACAATTTTCTTATTCGAGTTCAAAATGGGTCATAAAGCAGCACAGACAACTCGCAACATCAGCAGTGCATTTGGCCAAGGAACTGCTAATGAATGTACAGTGCAGTGGTGGTTCAAGAAGTTTTGCAAAGGAGATGAGAGCCTTGAAAATGAGGAGCACAGTGGCCGGCCATCAGAAGTTGACAACGACCAACTGAGAGCAATCTTTGAAGCAGATCCTCTTACAATGACAGGAGAAGTTGCTGAAGAACTCAAGGTCGACCATTTTACAGTTGTTCGGCATTTGAAGCAAGTTGGAAATGTGAAAAAGCTCGATAAGTGGGGTGCCCATGAGCTAACCAAAAATAAAAAAAAAAAAAATCATTGTTTTGGAGTGTCGTCTTCTCTTATTGTATGCAACAAGAATGAACCATTTCTTGGTGGGATTGTGACGTGCTACGAAAAGTGGATTGTGTGTGACAACCAGCGATGACCAGCTCAGCAGCTGGACCAAGAAGAAGCTCCAAAGCACTTCCAAAGCCAAACTTGCACCAAAAAAGGGTCATGGTCACTGTTTGGTGGTCTGCTGGTGGTCTGATCCACTACAGCTTTCCGAATCTGGGCAAAACCATTACATCTGAGAAGTACACTCAGCAAATTGAGGCGATGCACTGAAATCTGCAATGCCTGCACCCAGCATTGGTCAACCGAAAGGGCCCAATTCCTCTCCAAGACAATGCCCGACTGCATGTCGCACAACCAATGGTTCAAAAGTTGAACAAATTGGGCTACTAAGTTTTGCCTCATCCGCCATAGTCACCTGACCTCTTGCCAACCAACTACCACTTCTTCAATCATCTCCACTACTTTTTGCAGGAAAAACGCTTCCACAAACAGCGGGATGCAGAAAATGCTTTCAAAGAGTTTATGGAATCCTGAAGCATGAATTTTTACACTATAGGAATAAACAAATTTATTTCTCATTGGCAAAAATGTGTTGATTGTAATGGTTCCTACTTTGTTTAATAAAGATGTATTTGAGCTTAGTTATAAAGATTTAAAATTCACAGTCTGAAACTGCAATTACTTTTGCACCAAGCTATATGTGCAAACAAAGCATTTCAACTGCCAAGTTTATGCAGATATTGTAGACCAGGTTAGTTATGAGTCTATACTTATTAAACCAGCTCTATATACCAACTAGAGGACTTGGCACCTAAGAAGTACTCAGCCAATGATATTGAATGAAATAAACATTTTTCTTAACTCTGTTTTAAAATGCTAATCTTAGCATACAAAGCAAGGATTGCAATAAATATGCACTCCCCAAAGAGAGCTATGCTGCCTCTCATCTTTTCATATCTTTTTAAAATTATTATAGAATGTCTTTCTCCTAAATTATTTCCAGTTTGTTGGTTATTATGATTAGCACTGCTGTAAATATTTGCATGCATGCCAAAGAAATGGATATATATTTTTCATTTCTTATGGGCAGACATCTAGGAATTGAATTTCCAGGTTATATGGTTAATGTTTAACTTTTTAAGAAGCTGTTTTCAAAAAGTTTTCAAAAGTTCAAATGCAGCTGTGGCATTCTGCATTCCCATTGTTGGTATAGGAGGGTTCCAGTTTCTCCACCTTCTCACTAACTCTTGTTATTGTCTTGCTTTTTTATTATAATGATACCAGTGAGTATGTAATGGCATCTCATTGTGGTTTAAATTTGTATTTCCTTAGTGACTAATGCTGTGAAGCATATTTTCATGAGCTTATTAGGCCTTTGATGAAATTTTATTGAAGTGTTGGCCCATTTTTAAAATTAGGTTTTATATTCTTATTATTGAATTGTTAGAGATTTTTATATATTATAGAACCCAGGAGTTTCTTTTTAACAGATACATGATTTGAAAATGTTTACCTCCAGGCTTTGGCTTCTTTCTCCATTCTTTTTACAGTGTCTTTTGAAGAAGAACTTTTGAATGTTATGAAATTGACATTGTTAAATTGATCAAACTAAATTACAGAAAATTTTCTAAATATCTAACAAATCAATAAGATATTAAACCTACACCTATAAACTTCAAATAAGAAAAAACAAGGGCTAAAATAATAATAAAAAAAGTTAGAACAAAAGCTATACCCAGAATGTACATTTATAATATTGACTATATTAATTATTATGAAATATTTCATGTGAAATAGTTAATTATTTAGCTAATGAACCGAGAAAATATCTTTAATGGAAGCATAAGGAAAACAGGAAGATTTTATTTAAGGAAAAAGAGAATAACTTTGCTGACCAAAATTGAACAGTGAGTACAAGAGCTTGTTCATTAAAAAAAGTAACGCTTTACAAACTTTATCGTTTCAATACAATTACAATTCTAATATTTTTAGTTTGTTTGTTTTTTGTTTTTAGAGTTGAGGTCTCACTATGTTGTACAGGCTGGATTTGAACTTCTGAGCTCAAGTGATCCTTCCACCTCAGCCTCCAGAGTAGTTTGATACACTGTCAAAAAAATATCATGTTCTTTCAGATGAATAAAATATGAAGCAATATAATGTAAAAGAATAATCAGGATAATAAACTAGCACTAACATATTTTAAAGTACACCAAAATGTCATCACATCATCACACCTCAATATGACATTTTTCTCAATGAAAGAAACAGCCCTAAAATAAGCCGAATATATATGGGAATCTAATTCATAATAAAAATGGCACATAAAATCTCTAAAGAAGATATAGACTAGTCAATAAATGCAATTTTCTCCTTTAAGATAAATTTATTTATATTTTATATATTCAAGTAATTGGTACTAAAATTTAAGAAAAACAAATTTGGAAAATAATTTTGTGCCACATATGATAGCATTAGAACTATTCATTCTTATTTATATGTATATTTTACCAATCAGTCAATAAATCATTCCCCCACAGGAAAAATATGGACAAAGACATGTACAATATAAGAAATAAAATATATAAGTGACTAATTGATTTAAAATAGAATTTTAATATTACTATTAATTTTTAAATACATATTAAAATACTAACACATCATGCTTCAGTCATGGGCTAGAAAGACTGTTACCATCAGGTTTGAATAGTGAATTCTAATGACAGCTTTAAGATGGTAAATTGCTCCAACAAGTACGGAAATCTGTTTGTCAATATTTATCATAATTTAAAGTATATATCCTTTGGTTCAACAATTCCACTCATACAAAATTATTCTAAGAAAGAAGTAATTTCAATATTTTTCCAGAGAGTAGAAATAAGGAAACATTCTCTGGCTTATTTGATGAGACTAACATAACTTTGATTCTAAACTTGACAGGAACATTTTCAAAATGGAGAAATTCCTAGTCAGTCATCATAAAACTATTAATAGATTCACAAAGGCAAAGCAAAATATTAGGAAATTCAACCCAGCAATTCAAAAGAGATAAATAAAAATTGAGTTCATTTCAGGAATGGAATCTTGTTTTAACATTTAAAAACTGCTCCATATAATTTACCCAAACAAGATGAAAAAAGAAATAAATATTATATGATCACCCCAATAAAGGCTTTTGATAAAATTTAGGATCCATTTATTATAAAAGCCAGATGCAATCTCGGAACATAAAGGAAATATAGAAGTAGAACAGTACTTTCTAAATATGATCAATGGTATCTGCAAAACCTATAGCAAATATACATAATGATAAAATATTAAAATACTTCCCTCTAGAATCTTGGGAAAACAAGAATGCCTATAACCAGCATATTTATTAAACATCATACTGGATCTTCTGCCTAGTGTTAAGTTAAAGTATAGGAAAGGAAAATAATATTCATGATTTTCAGATTTATAAAGAAAATATAAAAGACAAAAATTGGATGCTATAGTAATAGCATCCAATAATAATAATAATAATAAAATTTTCTATAAGATAGCAAGATATTGTAAAATTGTAGTAATTAGTATAGTGTGGTACTGGAAATAAATAAACATTGAGTGAAAGAAGTCAGACAGAAAAGACTACAAGAATATTTACTGTATGATACCATTTATATAAATTTCAGAAAACAGACAAAACTCAATGATGGCATATATGAAAAAAACGTTCTATTAAAATGAACTCTCATATTAAGGTGAGAAGACAATGTCTAGTTTTTCGTGTTTCCTAAACGTTGGCTATTATAGCCATATGCAGAAAATCATCACCCCTTCCTGCCAATGACAGGCTTGAGGTGACAGTGGAAACTCTGCAACACACGTGCAACGCTGGATACGAAGATGGCAGGTGGTTCCAACACTCCCAGTCTTGACTGCTTAAGGAGGGTATATTTAGAAGGTAACAGAATTTATTATACCTGACAGATCAGGAGGAGGAAAAGTAGATATTCCTTTTCCGCCCATATCACTCATCTTACTAAACACATCTCAATATGCAAAGGCTGAAGGAAGAGGTAATCACAATAATAATGATCACTATTTTTAAATGGATAATTGTATGTACCAATAACTGTGCTGGGAGCTTAAAATAAATGGTTGATGTGTGACTCAGAGCAACAAATAGAATAGCTATTATTACGTCCCCAGTTGAGGAAACATGGCGTGGGATGGTGACACTCCAGTTTCTCTCATTTGAGGGGTTGGCCAGGAGCTGGAGGCCGTCGCATCGGTCAGTGGAGTGGAGTGAGGGCGCCTAATCCAGGTGACACCTGATTGATCCTCTTCCCTTTGAGTAGCTGATAGATTTGCTAGGTGGGGAAGGGGAACTTTCTCATTACGTTATTCCCATTCTGAGTATTAGTTTCAACTATGAGCTAGGTTACTCACCCAAAACAAACTTTACATTTCTTCCTCTGCGTGAAAAAGACCCAATATTTGAAATAAAAATAACTCAACTTAATGTGAAGTTTTGCTGTTTAATTACAGTTTCTTAAAAGTTCCCTTTGAGTACTAAGAAATGAGGATTTCAGTATCAAAGAGAAAGCACATATATTTTCAGAGCCCATTGGCGATCAGGAGGTGTTAAAACATCACCCCTGCATTTGCCATGGTGTGGGTTGCATGGTTGGTCATGCTGCCTTATTCACAGGCGTGACTGGGACAGGAATATCACCCATTTAATTATTGTGAGGAGGTTCTTCCTATCACGGGACTAATGCATCAGAAATTTTCATAAAAATAACTTAGTAAGAATATTTCAACCTTATGACAAATCTTAATTTTTCAATTTTTTAATTTTTGTGTATGTAAACTCAAACTTAGCCATAATCTATTATTGATATTTTTGTCTTATTCTCTACTTGTTGTGATCATCTGCTCAAGCATTATAAAATTGAACAGCTTGAGATTAGCATTCAAGGTTTTAGTCAGGAAAGCTTAACTCTCAAATATTATAGTTTAGCTATTTATCCATAATCAAATTTATAGTAATTATGTAAAATGCATAAGGATTTTAAATCCATCCTTCAAAGTAATCTAATTTATATTTATAACTTCATAATTATATTATCTTCCAATGATTACTACAATCTTACATATTGAGAGTGAACAATAGATTAAAGATAGACTTTTATCTTTTCCTTGGTTATTCGATCTCACTAATTATACATTTAATAATGATCAATTACAAGTTAATATACATAATTGTATTATTAAATCTAAATCATATAAACGTTTATTTAATAATCTAAGTTAGTATGGCCCCTTAATAGCTCTCAGTAAATTAGACTTGCATTTACCCACCTAAAATTTTAAGACTTTTAAATCATTTCTTGTCTGTTCTCTGCCTTCTTGTCTTGAATTTAGGGTAAACCAACCTACTTTAACTAAGAAAGCGAAAACATGAAGAATCAAATGATACACTTCAAATGATTGAGTTTATTTTACTTTTTTGGTCTGCTTGAATACTGGTATATAGGAGATAGGATTAATTCTTTTTTATATGAATTGGTAGAGTAATAACTTGAAGAACACATGACTTTCAGTTAGCCAGGCCCTATTCAAGCTCCTTTCATGAAGATATTTAATCTGCAAACAACCCTGAAGGGTAGGTACTGTTATTATTCTCTTCAAGGGAAGAGGAAACCAAGGCATGAAGAAAATAACTAAACTTTCTCAAGGTCAGATGGGAAAGCCAGGCCACTGGACTCCAGAGGGTAGGCTCTGAACCATTATTGTTTCTTCAGGGTATTCATGGTCCTTGGTTTCAATTTACAGAAGCATGAAGTCTGAGAGATGCAAATGGAACTGCTAAGTTATTTATCACCTCCATGCAATATTTTATTAATCATATTGGGAAATCTATGACTGTATTTCTTGTTATATAACAAATGTTTCTGATTAAGGCATATAAGAAGAGGATATTCCATTTATTAAACCACTCATGGTTCTTGAATGCTATTTATTTTATTCTTTTTAAGCTCATCGGGGTTGTGGGTTTTTTTTTTTTTTTGTATCAAATAAAATTAGAAGACCAAAGCAAATTCATTTTAAATGATTTAAGTAGATATCTGAAATTAGACTGGATTAAGATTTTTAAAAGTTGGTTAATAAAAACAGGGGGAAGTTCTAAATATTTGGATATGTGTCTGTGTATATCTGCACTTTGGAAGTAAAATGAAGACTGCTTCTTTGAGGCTTTCAAAGTAACAAATAAACACACAATTTTTATAGTGATTGAGTAAAATACGTTAAATCAGCCCTTCTGAAGAAACTAATTTTTATACAGCTATGGAAATGGAAGCCAAAATTGTTAAGGACTCCTTATTGCCAAATACTGTGCATGTCACTTTGCATACATTCTCATCTCATTTTCCTAATGACCTAGTGAAGGAAGTATTACACTATTTTGAAGTTTAGGGATCTGTGACTCAGAGTGGATCAGATAAACTACTAGATAAAATGGCTCGCCCTTATTGGAAGCCAGATCTGACCTTGTGCTAAAATCTGTCTTTTTCCTTTTCCCTCTAAGAATCTGAAAACCTCAAAAAATTTAAGTGGTATTATGGGCACAGAGGGTCACATATCTGTGTTTGTTTGTCCTTAATGTCTTAAAAATGATGTATTTTTATACTATATAACATATTCAAGTAGGTATACATTCATAAGAATAGTCACTAATCTACTAATATAAAATAAGACATGCAATCTATTAATATTTGAACACTACTTATTTCTAAAACCAAACTTTTATATGTGAACCACAAAATTGTTCTCCAAAACTGGTCTCACTTTATATAATTTGTACAGTGATGTTCTAATATTTATTTAGATATTCAATATTCTTTAATAGGTGCTATAAAATCTGAATATTAACAGTTTTCATAAGGTTTTAAATTTATGAACTGGCCCCAGTGTCAAGTTGACTGATTACAGTTAAGCCTACAATATAAGCTTTCTTCCTCAAATATCCTGAAATTTAAAACTTTTAACATGGTAATTAATTACACATTTAAAAAGTACCCAAAAAATATCAGCACAATTTGAGACATTTCATAGAAACGATCATACTTGGCAGAATAGTTCATATTCACTACAGAGGAAAACATTTTTATACTGAACAAGCCTGGATTTATGATATCAGCTTCCTTCAAAGCAATGCCTTCCAGGTCTTCAGACTCCACAAAAGATGAATTCAGTTCAACGCCTCGGGCCTGGAGATCTGGCCCCAGTGAGATACATTGACTCATTTTGCTTCCTTGCTCAGTATCTTCTCTGGGTGGCAGACTGAAGAGATGGTACCTGGAAGGTGATTTGGTGAAAATGGTGGTAATTTAGCAGCAATTTTTGTAGCTACTATATTCCAGTGGGAGTCATTCTGTTCCCTAGAAAGTAAGAGCTTTGATCAAACATCCAAGTAGGGAGGGTTATGTGCTCAACATGGAGTTAAGTTGAAGAGATGGGTAAAACACACAGAGCTGATTCCAACCTAACAGGCAAGGCTCTGCGCGAGATGCGATGCAGAAACTGTGGTGAGGGTTTAGATTAAATCACATCTGCTGCCACCATCAGTATTCTTTCCCTTTGCTGGTTTCCTATTTGGAGGAGAGCTTATAAACGGACATGAGTGCAGCATGATAAGTGATAAACAAAGACAGAAAAAATGAAACTCAGTTCTCTCTCTTGCCTTTACTCATTGCTCTTAGTCAAAAGCAGAAACATGTTGACGTCCAGAGCCTTATAGTGGGAGATTCACATTTTAATTTGTGGTTCTAACAATTTTTTAAAAATTATTCTGGGGAGTCATTGGGAAAAACATTTTTCTTAACCTATCTTTAGGAGTAGAGGAAAAACATAAAACCTATGGAATGTAAAATCACAATCAACAGAACTTGATTTTGTGAAAACTATAAAACACACCTATACTTCATTCATGTGTTAGTAAACTTTGTTATTTATTAAAGCAAACTTAATGGGCATATACTGGGTGCCACCATGGTTTCCCTAATAGATTTCAAGATCATAGGCACAAAAAGACAAAGCCAAGCAGAGGCAGATTTATGATGGAGAGAAAGAAACTCAAATTTCAGAGTCATACAAGTGCAAGGCTCATCCAAGACTCAGAATAGTCTTAGCACAATGTGAATGTGGTCATTTGTTTTTATAACATTTACAAAAGATATCTAAACTGCAATTTGTTAACACTTTCCGGTATATACATCTTTCCGTTTGTTATATTTCCTTATAGCCATTGAGGTGACCTTGGGCATTTTGAGCATCTGATCAAAGGAAAATTGAATCACAGGTTCATTTAGATTGTGTCTAAATGAGCAGTTTGCACTACCTCTTTGTCTAGATGTAGGTATTCTGATATGGGAAAAGCTTCCAAGAATACTTCTATATCCCATTATGTAAAATCACACCACTTTGTGATACCAAAATCAGTCCAGAGGCCCTATCTTGGTGTAAACATGTCTTATGACACCTAAAGTAGGTGGCTAGAGCAAGAGCACATGGTTTGAATCATACAAAGTTAAAAATTAGTCTATGAAAAATTCTTTCAATCAGTAAATGTAGAAAACTGTAAATGGAAGTTATTTTTCTTATCGATGTATACTAGTCAGAATACAATTCCTATCCTGTCATTTATATAATTGATAATACAGTATATAGAATTATAAATGTAGTAAAGATTGTTTTTCTTTTTTTGAAGAAGATTTCTACAAAATGAAATGTACCAGAATGAAATGAAATGTATTACAACCTACCTTGTGTTTGTAGGACAGAGACCCATAGCAGTACAATTATGGGGAAATCAATGACAACATCTACATGAAATAAACTTGGTAAAATTTTTCCCATTTTGACAGTATTCCTAAAAATCATATAACATGACCAAGAATAATCTGTGAATCTGAAAGGAATTCCCTAATCCATGAAAAACTATTGTTGCTCAAACATGCTAATGGAATACGGGAATTATTTCTCTATTTTCTCCGTAGAAAACAATATCTCAAAATTATTGTTACCATATGAAAAAACTATTAAAGAAAATTCTGCCATAAATTAAGGAAAAAGCATGTTAGAGAGATGTGTCAGTAGTTAGGTTAATAAAAATTTTGTTTTTCTAATTTTGTATTATCTGTGTTATTTTTCATCATTTTAACATTCATCATTTCTCATGTTTTCTTTTTTCATTTGAAATAAATGTTCACTTTTGTATCTATTTCTGCATTCATCATTTTAGATTCTTTTTCTTGAATATGCTCTTCCAAATCTTACAGGACTAAATTTCTGGAGGTAAGAATTATTTAGATCTCTGGATTCAAGTATTCCAATATTCTTTATCCTATATCAGTAAGTTAAAAATGAGTATCGCCAAACTCACTACTCCTAGAAAGCTCTTGAAAGCCTCATTCTTTTATATGGCAAATTCTGTTACCAGGATCGCTAACAAACAACAGTTCTCATAGCTTACTGGTCCTCACATATCTTTAAAAGTTTTTTGGGGTGTGTGTCATATTTCTTCTAACTATAAAGATTAAGTTATGGCTGCACACCTACCCCAGAAGACAGAAAGCTTGACAAAATATTACTGACATGTTTTAAAATAATATACATTTCTCAAAAAACCAAGAAATTAAGTGTTTGATACTTATGCCACTTTTACTCATAATTACCTGAGGGAAAAGTAATAATTATATAACTATCTATTTTTAAAATCCTAACATGAGTATTAGGCTGAAGAGATTGAAAATAAACATACAAATATAAATGAAAGTCAATCATCATAAAGGATTTCATCCTCATCATCCTCATATTGATTAGTGCAGGGAGGCAGGGCCACAAGGAGATTAACTACTTCTCCTCATGAAGCCAAGTCCCTTAGATAGGGGTCCCCACAGAGGACAAGAAAATTGACAGGAAATAGGAAGAATAAAAGAATACACAGAGACTGAGGTATAGTTTTTAGTTTTATAAAAGAAGATTAGATAAAAGCAGGGGTACTCAGGAGTCTAGATCATCTCTCTGTGAATGGTCCAGCCCCAAAGTTAGATTCACATAGGTTTCTATAATCACAGATATCAATTACCAGTTGACATAATAACATATTTACATATCTAGTAGTGCAGTTGCTATGGGTAACAGATAGTAACAGGTAGTGTGTTAGGGTCAAAAGTCCTTTCAAAGGGCTTTTAACAATTTCTAATCTAGGTGAAAAAACAGGTACAAAGTCTTTCAAGGACTAACTTCTAAGTTCTAAGAGATAGTTACCAATTAACAGAGGAATAACAAAGTGGTATAGTGGCTATATATTTCTGTGATCTAGTTATTATGTACTTAAGGCAGACAGGAGAGAGCAGAAAGCCCATCTCTACATAACAAATTGTTCATAATCACAGGGGCACGTCTCTGGCAAAGGGCACTCTGTCTCTGGCTCCCATTCCTATAGCCAGATATTTACCTGTTTTGCCTTTCAAAAACAGGAAGACGTCACAGATTCTGAGATAACTGAGAAACTTCTTGGAAAACATCCCTTCTGGAGCTTTGAGAGCCCTCCCAAGGTGGAGGCAGCCCTTGATAAACAAACTAATGAGTTCACATATTCCTTCAAGGCAAACCCTGCAAACTCCTGTTTCTGTCTTTAATATAGCAATATTGAGCTATGCAATAAAATAATGATCTTATAAGCAGCATCTCATTAATTCTTCAATCATATTTCTCAACAGATTAGTAGGCTTAGGAGAAAGAAGAAAAGTAAAGGTTGGTCTCATCTTCGGGATGGCAGAGGTGCAGAGGTGGAGGAGATGGAAGGGGAGGCAGGAAAGGCAGCATTGTTGGTGTAAATTTCCTGGAAAAAAATGTGTGTGTAAGTGGACCCGTGTAGTTCAAACCCTGTGCTGGTCAAGAGCCAAATGTATTTTGTTGAGTTCTTGTGCTTATATTCATAAAGGGTATTGATCTGTAGTTTCCTTGTCTTGTAATATCCTTGTCTGGTTTTGCAATTACGGTAACACTGACCTCACTGAATGAATTGAAAAGTGTTTCCTCAATTCCCAATTTTTGGAAGAGTTTGTGAAGGAGGATTTGCATTAATTCTTCTTTAAACATTTGATAGAATTCATGAGTAAAATCATCTGTGTCAGGGATTTATTTATGGCCAGTTTTTTGATTACTAACTCAATATATTTATTTTTAAAAGTCTATTCATATTTTTTATTTCTTTATCAGGCAGTTTTGGTAGTTCATGTCTCTTTAGAAATTTGTTCATTTCATGTAGCTTAACTGATTTGTTGGTGCACAATTGTTCACAGTGTTTCCTGATAATTCATTGTATTTCTATAAAATTGGTAGTGATATCTCTCCTTTTATTTCCTGTTTCATTAATTTAAGACTTCTATCTTTTTTCTTGGTAAATCTGGGTAAAAGATTGCCAATTATACTGATTTTTTTTCACCAAACCAAGTTTTGATTTTGTTGATTTTCTGTATATTTTTCCTATTCTCTGTTTTGTTAATTTATACTTAAACTTTACTATTTTCTTCCTTCTGCTTGATTTGTAGTTAGGTTGATTTTCTTCATCTAATTTCTTAAGATGAAAGTTTAAGTTAATAATTTCAACTTTTTCTTTTTTTAATACAAGCATTTAGAGGTATAAATTCACTGCTAAGCACTGCTTTAGCTACATCCAATAGTTTTGGAATGCTGTGGGTATTTTTTTCATTCACCTCAAGTTTCTTTATAACTTTTCTAGTAATTTTTGACCCATTTTGTTATTCAAGAGTATGTTGTTTAATTTCAACATTTTTTGGATTTCCCAAATTCCCTTCTGTTATTGATTTCCAATTTTATTCCACTGTAATCAGAGAACAAACTTTGCATGATTTTAATCCCTTTAAATTTATTGAGATTTGTTTTGTGGCCTAATACATGGTCTATTCAGGAGAATAGTTCATGTACACCTGGGGCTAGTCTGTTGTTTGTGTGTGTGGAATGTATTAACGATACCTGCTAGGTGTGGTGGATTTATAGTTTTGTTCAAGTATATTATTTTCTTTTTGATTAGCCATCAGCTACCTAATTGTTCTATCCATTTAAAGTAGGTGTTTTAGTCCCCAACTATTATTGTTAAAATGTCTATTTGTTTTGTCAATTCTGTCAATTTTACCTCATGTATTTGGGTCACTGTTGTCAAGTATATGTTTATAATTGTTGTGTCTTCTTGATGGACTGACACTTCTATTATAAAATGTCTTTTTTTTTCTATTAGCAATTTTTTTCTTAAAGTCTATTTTGTCAGTAGTATAGACATTCCAGACTATCTATGTGACTTCAGGGAAAGCAAATTTTTTTATACAGGACACAAAAGGCAATAGACATGAAAAAAAAAATAATTTTAACTTCACCAAAATTAAAAAAGTTCTGTTCATCATAAGATGCCAGAAGTAATGATTGATAAATCAGAAGTACAGACATGAAGAAGATATTTGTAAGACATATACCTGACAGAGACTCACTCTTGAGGACATATAGCTTATTGTTATAATTCAATAATAAGAACATAATAATTCTAACAAAAATAGGCACTGAATGTTAACAGATGCCTCACAAAGCAAGATATATTAATTAGCTAGCAAAAAAATAAAAATGTACTCTGCATCATTAGTCAGCTGGAAATGTAAAATTAAAAATATAAAGAGATTTGAGTACATACACACTATAATTGCCAAAATTTGAAAGAGATGGAAAACGTCAAATGATGGAGAGCATGTGGAACAACAGAACTGTCATACATTATTATTAAGAATGAATCTATAGAACCACTTTGGAGAAAATTCTCGCAATTTCTTTTAAAACTAAACATTCATCAATACTGTGCCCAGTAATCCTATTTCAAGTTATTTATTCAAGAGTATAAAAACATATAACCATGAAAAATGTGAAACAGTTCAAGTGTCCATGAACAGGAGAATGCATAAACAAACTGTAGTATATACATATAATGTTATACTACCCCCTCAAAGGAATTAACTGATATATAAAACAAGCAACAACATGAATATATCTCAAAATTAGGGCATGAAAAAAGAGATATAAAGAGTTCAGACTGTGTGAATTTCTTAAACTGGGGGGGGGGAGTATGTTGGAGAAAAAGCAGAACAGTGATTTACTCTGAAGGTTATGGAAAATGGCATAAGGGAAATTTTTCCAGTGGTCATATTCTGTATCATAATTGTTTGATTTGCACAGGTGATTGCATTAGTCAGAACTCATCAAACAGTGTACATAAGATTTGTGATTTTTATTTCATTTTATTATTGTTTTCAGAATATTATGGGGGTGCAAATACTTTGGTTACATAAATTGCCTTTCCATCACCCAAGTCGGAGCTACAAGCATGCCCAACCCCCAGGCAGCACACACTGCACCCATTAGGTGTGAATTTACCCATCCTCTTCCCTCCCCTTCCACTTGCTCGGTATTCTATGAATGTTACTTCCATATATGCACATAAATATTGATCAATTAGTACCAATTTAATGGTGAATGCATGTGGTGCTTGTTTTTCCATTCTTGTGATACTTTACTTAGAAGAATGGGTTCCAGCTCCATCTAGGATAGTACAAAGGGTATTAATTCATCATGTTTTATAGCTGAGTAGTACTCCATGGTATATATATATATATATATATACACATATATATACCACATTTTATTAATCCACTCATGTATTGATGTACACTTGCATTGTTTCCACATCTTTGCAATTGTGAACTGGGCTGCTATGAACATCCGAGTGCAGATGTCTTTTTCATAGAATGTCATATTTTCCATTGGGTAAATTCTCAGTAGTGGAATTGATAGAGCAAATGGTATTTCTACTTTGAGTTCTTTAGGGTATCTCCATAGCCAACATCATACTGAACAGGGAAAAATTGAAAGCATTCCTGCTTAGAATTGGAACCAGACAAGTTTGCCCTCTATCACTGCTTCTATTTAACATAGTGTTGGAAGTCCTAGCCAGAGCAATCAGACAAAAGAAAGAAATCAAGGGCATACAAAAGGGGACAGAAGAAGTCAAACTATTGCCTTTGCTGATGATATGGTCTCATATCCAGAAAACCCCAAAGGTTCTACCATGAGACTTCTGGAATTGATAAACAAATTCAGCAAAGTCTCAGGTTACAAAATCAATGTGCACAAATCAGTAGCATTCCTGTACGCCAACAACAGTCAAACTGAGAACCAAATCAAAGAATCAATACCTTTCACAATAGCAACAAAGATTTGTGATTTTAATATGCTATTTTTACCTCCAAGAGAAAGAATCCTAAACAAACATTGAATTCTATTTGTTTTTTTTATGTATGTGAAGGGTGAAGTTTACTGATCTGAAACTTACTTTGATATGCATAAAAATAATCAGATGGATTGATGAATAGAAGGATGGATGGACCAAAGCATAGATACATTACAAAGAAAGTACATTAAGTTGTCAAATGTAGAATCATGAACATATGGTTATTCACTATAAAATTCTTTAAGATTTTCTGTACATTTGAAGGTTTTCATAATAATATTTTTGAGGTAAAATAAAATATAGGGCAAGATTCAATAAGCTCACAGTTTGGGAAAATAGATGGCCAAGCACATATAACTATAATACAGTGATGAATGCAGAAATAGAAGTGTATTCATTGCATAGTGGTAGGACTGAGGGGAAAGTCGATACAGTAACAAGATTCCAAGATTCTAGTTGGGGATGACTTGAAGTCCAATTTGAGCTAAGGAGTTTTGACTTTACCCTCTGGTGGGGCAGAGGTAGTGAAGGGCAACAAAATTTCTCAGCATTTTCTCTTCCACCTGGACAAGCGCTGTCTGGAGGGACTGGGATACGAGGATGATGGTAGAGTTGCTTCTGTAGCCATTGGTATCTCTGTCTTGAAATGAGTGTTACTCATTGAATTATTTGAAGTTTCTGGAAAGGACCAGCCAACTGCCCCAGGGCACATTATAGGTCATGCTTCCTTGCGAAGGGCATGACCAGCACTGCAAGGGCATACTGCTGCCTCTCAGATGGAAAGGAGGCTGGTGGACATTGCCTCAGCATTTGATTTGCTTTGATTTCTTTAAAATGCTTAGTTTTCCCTCAAAAAATGTCTAGAATGTCTTACTAATTACTTTTTGATTTTTTTTTTTACATTTTTATTTCAGGATATTATGAGGGTACAAACATTTTGGTTTACATTTTATGTCTTTGCCTCACCCAAGCAAGGATTAAGAGCATGCCCTTCCTCTCTACAATGCTCACCACATCCATTAGTTGTGAATTTACCCTCCCACCCCCCTAATACCTGGAGAATATTACTCTTATGTGAGCACCATAGTGTTGACCAGTCAGTGCCAATTCGATGGCGAGTACATGTGGAGCCTGTTCTTCCGTTCTTGTGATACCTCACGTCGGATAATGGGCTCAAGCTCTATCCAGGAAAATGTAGGAGATGCTAGATCACTGTCATTTCTTATAATTAAGTAATATTCCATTGTATACATATACCAAATTTTAATAATCCACTCATGAATTGGTGGACACTTGAGTTCTCTCCACATCCTTTCAATAGCGAATTGTGCTGCCATAAACATTCGTGTTCAATGCCCAGTCTTTCAAAAGCTGTGTTAAGCATCTCCTTCTCTAAGAATCTTTCTGAAGGTTATCTTAATCACTATCTATTACAGGAATGGGGAAAGGACCCATGAGGTTAAACAAGGCCTAGTATAAATGTTAGCAACCAAAAAGAGAAAAAAGAAATCACAAAAAATAAAATAAATAAATATTTACCTAAATTCTTAAAGAATATAACATGTCATTATGTCAATTAACTGCAACTTCAAATTTACTTAAATGTTATGTAGTTATATATAAATTACAGTCAGTTGTGATGTGTGGCAGAATTTTAATGTACAATGATAGCCTTTGCTATGACCATGGCTGGGATGTCCAAAAGCAGGAGTGCCTCAAGCCTACTGATATCATAAAATGACCCTGTCTTTTGTGTTACCAAATGACTCTGTGCAAACCTTTCTCAGATCACTGAGCCTTTATAGTGAAATATTCTCATATATCTGTCTCTTTTACTTTCTCTGGATATAGAAATGATAATTTTGGAGCAAAAGGCCCAGATACCAGGATTTATTTTGCTTGCTGGTATTTTATAAAACAAAATTCTCAGCATTCAAAATTTAAAATAAAAAAAATCAATAAAACTAGATATTTAAAACATTTCAATTTTAAACATTTATAAACATACAATAAAACCTAAGTAAAATTTGAATTCATAAACTATAAGTATTATATATACTTACCCTAATATAATAG
>CAUYMX010023344.1:0-22347 GCA_963573855.1 Lepilemur septentrionalis
CCTTTCACTCTCTCTCTCTCTCTCTCTCTCTCTCTCTCTCTCTCTCTCTCTCTCTCTCTCTCTCTCTCTCTCTCTCTCTCTCTCTCTCTCTCTCTCTCTCTCTCTCATGCACACACCATGTGCCTGCACATGTACTTTCTAGATCTTCTGCTTTCCACCATGGGATGACACAGCAAGATGCAGACCCCTCAGCCTTGGACTCCTTAGCCTCAAGAACTGTAAGAAATAAATCTCTCTTCTTTATAAATCACCCAGTCTCAGGTATTCTGTTATAGCAGCACAAAAGTTACAAAGACAGACTCTCTGAGGTAGTTGACAAGTTCAGTAAAGCCATGTGGTCCTTATTTCTAACAAAGTCACATATCCAGTGAACTAGAATTTATGGTTTGCAGATAGGTAGATTAATAATATACTGAAATTTTCTCTTCCCTCACATTTGGTCACAACAATGATCCTTTAGTGTTGTGTAAATATGTGGGGTTCTAGAGAGAGAGAGACAGAGAGAGGGAGAGAGAGGGGAGGGAGGGAGGGAGACAGAGAAGAGAGAGGAGAAATAGGAGTAGGATAAGGAAATAGTGTTGCTTCAAGTTTTGTTAACGGGAACAGATGGGGATTCCAACAGATAATTTGAGGGAAAGTGTTACTATATTTTGATCTTAATTAGATTTGATATACAAGTTGACCTTATATGTTATCAGATAACCTTTATAGTACTTATTGCTATAGCTTATAAATAATATTTTCTTGCACCAACCATAGCATTCAAATACTTCTACAACACAGGAGAGTTGGTTTTCATTTGCAGTTAGCATAATCCCTTGAGCTCATAGGAATGAACAGAAAACAGATCAAAACTGATGCTTATGAAGAAAAAAACAGTACAAATGTAGAAAAACAAAAGGTATATTTCAGAGATGGTATCCTTACAGAAAGTATCCTTGAATATCACCATTGCAAGCAGTGAAAAACACTTAAGACACGTTCCAAATATGTGATCATATCAAAACATGCTATCATCTAAAGTAATCTGAATTAGTTACCAATACATAGAATTTCAGTTACATATAATTTCATAAAGTTAGTCATTCTACTACAATCTGTGTCAAATTGAATATTAATGTAAAAATAAACATAACCTTCTAAAAGATGTTTGAGGAGACATAAACTTGTTTAAATAAATATTTCGACATTATCCAAAGTTCCAGCAATTTATAAATAATTGTTTGACATTTTAAATATAAGGAAGTTCTTTTTCTACTTACGTTTTAATGTTTTAAATGTGTTTAATGTTTTAAATTTATATCACATCACATATAGCTATATTGTGAGAAATAATGAGAACTGAAGAATAATGCATAATTTTGGGGAGTAATACTTCCTTTTCAGATTAATTTGTATAATTGTATAGAGTGAATAAATATTTATGTAATGGCTAGGATACAAAAAAAATGTAACGTTAAATAACACTAAACAGTAAGAAATGCATTTTGCTTTATCTTGTTCCATTTATTCTTTTTGGGCTTATCACCTATTTTTAAATCACTTTCCACTATATTCAGATAATCTACTGTGAGAATCTGTTGCCCACTGTCCGAAGACCTTTTATATGTGTCATGGGTACTTTTGCCTATTGCTCTCAAAATTCTTGTCTTTTCAATTTGACATAGCCTATGCTACTGCACCATGCTGCTGAAACTTGTGCCACTGAGTGATGTTGTTCTTAGATCTGTAGGTGACCACCGTCACAGGTTTTGCAAGCACTAGCTCTAGGTATGGCAGGCTGGAGTACTCTAATTAAAACTATTGAAATCTAGTATATACTTACCAACTGGACACAATTCCTTGGAATCATAATATACGAAAGCCACCCTGTTTTTTGTGCTTAAGAAGGAACAATTCCATTCTCCTTTTTGTTTATTTATTTCTCAATTACCTTGTTTTCAAAGCAATGCTGCGTTTCAATCTTAAATTTTCTAAACAATCTTTCAATTTTTAGTCATTTTTTTCTCAGAGCCCCCGATGACTAATTCTACCACCATGCCAGATAAAAGTCCTTGGGAACATATTTAAACTTATTACTTCCCTATGATGGTCAAGTTGATGTTATAGAAAATATTGGTAGGTCTTATTCTCTTTTCTCATAAAATAACTTGTTACCCATGAAATGTTTCCTTAAAGTCTTAGATGTCTAATAAATTCCCCCATGAATTCTCCAGCTCTTGTTGAAAAAAGTATACATTCCATTGACTATAAAAAAAACCCAAAATTTCTAGGTAGTATTGAGACACAGTTCAAATCGTTGACTATAGAATAGCAAAAGAATGAATATCTCCACTTTTTTCAGGTTTGTTTGTTTTTTATCAGCCCATCACTGATTGTTTTCAGGCAAACATAAAATACACACTTTGGTATATCCAGACTTGGGACTTCTTCCAGATAGTTTTGACAAAAGGGAAAAAAGTGGTTAACTATTGCCAAAAAATTGCTTGAAACAATATATCAAAGAATTTAAAATATCATATGCATAAAACATAAGAAGGTGAATTCAAAATTGTCTTGATAGATAAGGAGTAAACACTTTAGTGATTAATAAGCCAGATACCCCCGTCAAAAAAAAAAAAAAAAACAGATTTCAGCAAAAAAGAGGAACAGGAGAATATGCTCAGATATTTATATTGAAAGTTTGCCGGTTTCAAATTACATCAAGGTTCAAGGTGCACACGCAGGAGCTGGCTGATGTGGATAGACAATCGGTAGGGAAGAAGAGGTCAAGTAGTACAAAACCTACCATATTTGGTGACTATAAGGATCACAGATGTTTAAATATATAGAAGGGCTCACGAACTCCACAGAACATACTTACGTAAGACTCATAACGAAGGCAAAGAATATGGTAGAGCAAGAGATCAAGATTACAGGCAAACATCTGAGGTCTGAGGGATATCCAGGACCAAGCCACCACCCCAGAGTGTTCTTATTCACACAAGGGCATCCTAAACTCTGAAATGAAGTGCCAAGATGAGTTGATGAATGTTAGTCTCAGAAGACTTCTGACAAAAGCTTCCAGCAGAGTCTTTTTAGCGTCACTAGTCTAACTTCAAGGTGAAAACCATCCATAAACATATTGGATCTTAGTGTCACCAGGAGAGTTGGAGACTTAAACAGTGCATCAAAATCAATAATTAGCAACTTAGTTAATCAATTAGTTAAACCACTTCCCGTTATTTTAGCCAAGAATCAAACCGGACTCCCAGACATTCTGAGAAATAAGGATAAATATCTTCCAGTCCAACTACAAAATAATTCTGGCCTACAGAATGCTCTGCCCCCAAAAGGTGACCTTGTTGAAGTCATTTGCATTATGACAAAGAGTTGGATAAAGTTGTATCAGCTGCCACATTCTGTGAGGAAGTGTCTATGTTTTGGTGATGAAATTGATGAGGAGACATTAGAATTAACAGATGGTAGTAGACCTAAAGGTGTCAGTGCTTTGTATACAGGCATATAGTCATGTTTTGATTTACAAGAAGTGAGGGAGAGTAAGGAGAAAGTTCATTATGACTTCCAACCTTAAAGCTTATTCTCAAACCTCCTATTCATTCCAGCTTTTAATATCACCTCTTTAGAATTATTCCAAAAACCCTTGGAAAAATTCCTTTATCACCAGAAACACATGCCCTTGATTTAGAAATTACTAAGATATTCCTAAACAGTTGTTTTATGTAGAATTACTGATATTAAATCATGAGTCCTCAGTAAACTACTTTGTAATTGAAAAGTTACTTTTAAAATTGCAGTTTTAGTAGTATATGAAGGCAAAGATTACCATTTTGGAAATTAAATGGTAAAACCATTGTTTTATATTTGGTTATTTGAAGCATTAGCCAAATCTCTGTGGCTTAATATAATCTAAAATATAACTTAAGGTGCAAATATCCTTTGTCTATATCACTGACGATGCACTGTTAACCAACATATTTAGTTTAAATTACAGAAGATTTGACAATATTAATGTAAGGAGACTTTCCAAATGAAGAGTTTCCCATATATGTTGATTGATAGCCATGAACCCATTCAAAGCTCTGGGAAAACCTGACTGATGTCAAGCAGTTGGCAACTGTGTAGATTGATCAAAGTAATACCTCATTGCTCTGGAGACAATAACAGGAACTCATGTTGAATTTGACAGGTTCACTGACATTAGCTCTAATAAGATCACATTTCAGTGCAGTTGCAGTAGGCTACAGACTGAACTGCTCACTACCAGTGGTCCTTGAGGAAGACAAATAATTCATGCCATCAAATATTTCACAGGTAAGCAATGAGTGATTGCAACCTAAATGAGATGGAGTACACATGCTTTATTCCCTCCATAATCTTCTTTAAATTGCATTTGTCCAAAACATCCGACTATTTCAAACAAATAAAAACAACATAAAATATATGCCCTGCACAATATTGGATACTCTGAGGGAATCATGAAGTGTAAGGTATGCCCCCACCATGCTCATAGAACTTGGGGAGCTATCTGTGTCTTGATCCTATCTCTTATGACTCTGGAGCTTTAACCTTTGGACCCACAATAGCATAGGATAAGTATAATTAAGTGCACAATGAAATAAAGTTTATATGTTTAAATGAGTGGTGTTAAGAGTATTATACAAAATCCAGGGAATAAGAATCCTTGTGTAAAACGCTGCGTAATTGAAGGTTGACATTGACTTCAGCCTTAATTGATGCGGTGTTGATTGGAAAAGGGGGTAATAAAAGGAGCAGACCATTTCAAGAGGCAGAAAACAAAATAAAAGCACGAAAATGTGAAATACTAGAATGTGTTAAACGTTCTAAGAGATGCCCGCTCCAAAAAGAGTTGCTTGCAATTTAGGGCTACAAATCATACTTAGAGAGGAATAAAGTTTGGTGAATCAAATAATGAGAGAGATCGTTAATGCCTTCAAAAACAGATCCTGATTCCAGCTATGTATATTTAAAAAAAAAACTATATATTTTAAAATTGTGGTCTGAAATAGGAGAAAATCTTATATGTTAGGGAAGGTAGATCATTTAGTTTTGTAAAAAGCTAACATGAGATTAAAGAGCCAGAATTAAGATGATCATCATAAAGGCAGTGTGTCAAACTCCCTCTGGGTAAGTTTTTACCCATTCTAAGAAATTATCAATAAAAATGGAAAATATGCTAGAAACATAAATGACATTTCAATGGATGAACAGAGTTTAATGATTTATTTAAAATATGAGAATATTGAATAGAATTTATTTCTATTTTCTCACGTATGTTTTAATCATGACATAAATGATAGCAAAACCTGAAACATTTACTTTTTAATTTTTTTTTAATTATCTTGGGCACACAATAGCTGTATATATTTATATAGTACATGTGATATTTTTGTAAAGTTATATGTGCATTAATCAAATCAGGGTAGTTGGGGTATTCATCCCCTCAAGCATTTATCATTTCTTTGTTTTAGGAATATGCCAATTCCACTCTTTCAGTTATTTTAAAATATATCCTAACTTATTGTTAATTACAGATACTTTTTTGTCTTTGAAATATTGTTCCTTCTATTTAACTATATTTTTGTACCCATTAATCACCTCTACTTTATCCCCAATCTTCACCACGCGTCCCATCCTCTGCTAACCATCATTCTACCCTGTCTCCATGAAATCAATTGTTTTAATATTTAGCTCTCACATGTGAGTGAGAACATGCAGAATGGGAGTAAATATTTGCACACTGTTTATCTTACAAGAGATTAATAACTAGAATACATAAGGAGCTCCAACAACTCAATAGGAAAACATCAAATAATCCAATTGGCAACAGATCTAAATAGACATTTCTCAAAAGAAGACATACAAATGGCCAAAAGGTATATGAAAAAATGGTCAACAATATTAGTCATTAGAGAAGTTCAAATTCAAATCAACATCATTAGTCATCAGAGAAATTCATATCTACAATGAGATATCATCCCACCTCAGTTAAAATGGCTTTTATAAAAAAGGCAGGTAATAATAAATGCTGGCAAGGATGTAGAGAAAGAGGAACCCTAGTACACTGTTGGTAGGAATGGAAATTAGTGCAACCACCATGAAGAATAGTATGGAGCTTCCTCAAAAAAAACTAAAGATAGAACATTTTCTTTTTATCATGGCAAATGCTGAAAGACACTTTTATTTTTGTTATTGAAAGGCTGTAGATGCCCTCAGCTTAAAAATTTTATCCAGTTTTTTCTTTCAGATTTTTTTATCTAAATTTTATACTATTCATCTTAGATCAACATGTAATCCTGCTATTTTCTATGCTACTTTTTGGCAAATTTGAGTATACATTGTAGAAATTCTATAGAGAATACTACCATCAATCTTAATTTCCCTATCATAAATATCCAACAATTACATTTATTTTGCCATTTTGTATAAACTATATCTCCACTCTATCTTCTCTCCCTGTTTCAAATATTATTAATATTTTATAGGTTTTTCGAGGTGAAATTTAAACATTTTGTCTCTTCCATCAATTTTTAGCAACCTACTATGATTTTGATTTATCTGGTTTATTTTTATACATTACTGATATTGAAATAGAAAATAAATGGCATTAAATTTTGGGAAGGAGGAGACAAAAATGAGGAACAACAGGGATTTGCAGAGGAGAGAGTCTACTGGTACATTAGGAAAATCTTAAGATGAAAGGATGTTTTTAAGGGAAATAAAGAGAACTAAAGCATCACTCACAGTCTTTAAAATGTCACTGATACACACTGGTATCCATCCTCTACCTGGGTGCTTTAAGCCAGTATAGTTTACTCACAGAACTGTAGATCATTAAATTAATTGCCAGAATTAGCCTATTTCCAAGGTTATCGAAAGTTACTCATCTCTTTTCTGTTGCTCTTTCAGTCCTTGTTGAGTTTGTGTGATAGCTTTGAGTCCTCATTGTTCAGTGTAAGACCCAACCCTGACCCCTCCTTCACGGTGTCTTTCCCCTCACATGTCCACATTTGATGGGGTAGATACAGAATAAAATGCTACCTGCCTAATTTCCTCCTAGTGGGTTAGGCCTACTGGTGGCAGTTAGGTAGGCAGTGTTATGTTTTCTTGGTAGTACTTTTAAGCATATCAGTGGTTCTTAAGAGAGAATCTAGCATCACTGTTCCCAGTAAATTGAGGAAGAAAAGCAACATGAAGAAGAAATAAAAAATCTATTTTCTTTCATTTATAATATGGCATTATTCAGACAAAAAACATGTGTACCAGATACCTGCTAAGGCACTTTATCATTTTAGAAACGGTCTGCAAACTAACATTCAAACTACTCAAATTGTGAGGCAATAAGATATTCATTAGAGTCCATTCCAGCTGCAACAAAGGCCCATCAGTTTGCCATCAAAAGAAAAGGCATTTAATGTTTTCACTGGTCCGACAGGCTGCAATGCAGGCTGTAAAGTATAAATCTTTGCTATTCGATCTTCTGAATGTTTAGGCCAGGGAAATTTTAAGAGTTTCTAAAAGAATTTAGTAATAATGATCTTGCATTCTCAGTGTAAAATTTTGAATACTTACTGAATCCATGGCTAATTAGGCATTTTAACATTTTTTTTTAGTTTTAAATGCATTTTTTTATCTTTTTTAAAATTTTTTTATTTCAGCATATTATGGGGGTACAAATGTTTAGGTTACATATATTGCCCTTGTCCCACCCAAGTCAGAGCTTCACGTGTGTCCCTCTCTCAGATGGTGTGCACTGCACCCATTGGGTGGGAATCCATCCTCTCCTCCCCCTCCCACTTGCCCGACACCCGATGAATGTTACTATTATATGTGATCTTAAGTGTTGGTCAGTTCAGTCAGTTAATACCAATTTGATGGTGAGTACATATGTTCATATGTTGCTTGTTTTTCCATTCTTGTGATACTTCACTTAGTAGAATGGGCTCTAGCTCTATTTAGGATAATACAAGAGGTGCTAGATCTCCATTTTTTTTGTGTGGCCGAGTAGAACTCCATGGTATTCATATACCACATTTTATGAACCCACTCATATATTGATGGGAACTTGGGTTGTTTCTACATCTTTGCAATTGTGAATTGTGCTGCTATAAACATTCTAGTGCTAGATTAACCAAGAATAAAAGAGAGAAGCTTCTATCAGAAATGAAAAAGGAGACATTGCAACTGATACCATAGAAATACAAAAATCATCTAGACTACTAGAGTTTCTGGACAGCAAAGTATAGGAGGTAAATATATGGAAGAAACTAATGGAAGAAAAAGGCTAGTTAATGAAGTTTGTCATGTAGGTTCTTATGGTCCTATATCTGGGCTGTTAGAGTCAAAAATAGTCTCTGTTGATTGGTGATCGGTGATGTTTCCTTCCAGGTAGGAAGGGAGGGAGACACTTTTACAAATTTATACCCTGCTTTTAAGCAAATAAACACAGGACAGATAATTTTCCCTATATCTGCTTATTCTCAATTGCCTAGCTCAAAATAAACTTCATGTCAAGAGTAGCACATTTTAAGAGTGGATATTCTGCTGTCCTTCACTTGAAACCACAATAATGTGTCATAAATCCAGTTAGACAACTGAAAATAAGCATTCATTATAAACACCTTTCCAAATATGATAGGCCAGGAATAAACTAAAAATGTGTCTGCATGTTATACATTACCTGGCACAGTTAACTCATTTGTTCAGAAACCTGTTCACTAATATAATTTATTTAGAAGTAAATAGCATTAATGTCAAAAGAAAATTTCAAAGTAAAGCCCTAGAAAAGGAAAGAAAAAAGAATTTTCTCCTAGGATATGTAACTCAATTATTTATAAAACCATTCCCTCAAAGTATCTCAGACTCTCGGGATATCTTTTTTCTCTTTTTGTTTGAAGTGAAGAGCTAGAAATAAAACCAACAGGATTACTCCTCCTCACATTTTTCTTGGAAGAGTCAAATGAGTTCTGCCCACTTTTTTAACCTTAATGAAGAGCTGAAAGCATCACAAGATAGTCAAAGACTGAGGCATGTACCTCTAAGAAATGTTCTGGCATTGATAGCCTATATTCACAAGTTCCTATTGTATAGTTTTATTAAAAACAGTGAAAATTATGGAAACCCAGACACTAAAAAATCTTCAAAGCATAAATATACAATTATGCAATTTATATAACTGCTATGAATATTCTTTTGATTGCAAGGAGAGGAAGGGATATGCAGAGCTATAAGTTTAAGGAATCACATTCTAAGGAATATACAAAACTAAAAATTATTGAATCAACTACTAGAAATATGCCTGCATCTTAAATGTAATTCAACAAAAGGGAGACTCCCCCAACAATTTGTGTAGAATATATATAAAATTAAAATACAAGATACAGATCCTGAAAAAATAAAATTTCCCAATTAGCAAGATCCAGGTAATGTGTAGTCTCATCATTCTATTTTAATATGAGGTATTCTTAGCAAGAATATATTCTCACATCAGAGATAGCGGCATTTAGCACCATCGATAGTCAAATGTCATTAAGAGTTATATTAATATATTTCTTTTAATCTGATGTCATTCTTCCCAAACAAACTTCTGCTTAAAATGTGTCTTAGATTTGTTTCCTGTAATGAAGAAATTTGCTTGTTATCCTCATGGTTTTTGTACTATTCAAAATCTGTTTTATTCTGCTTTGAAAACTGATACTAGTTTTATATCAGTTTTTGAATTTTACTGAAGTGAGCCAATTCTTGAGAGACTGAAACTATCTTAATAGTAGCATAACAGTAAAGCTAAAAAGCAGACTTTGAATAGTGATAAACCCTTTTACATCAAGCCAGACCATTCAGCAAGCTTCTTCCAGGCAAAAACAAACTCACAGTACATTCAAATCACATTCTTTACACAATGAACAAATTGAAAGGAAGGATTAGGCAGAGTATACATCATAGCAGTCAAAAACACTATCTTCTAATCCTTTATTCCTCCTAAAAGTTAACACATAAAGTTTTACACACAGACACCCAATCATTCATCATTCCTATAAGACTGACAGGGATTTACATTACAACAATATTTTTTTAAAACTTTTAAAATGCAATGAGATATCACTTAACTCCAGTGAGATTGGCTTTTATCAAAAAGTCCTAAAAAAATGTATGTTGGCATGGATGCAGAGAGATAGGAACACTAATACACCGCTGGTGGGACTGAAAATTAGTACAACCTCTACGGAAATTCATATGGAAATACTTCAAAGAAAGAAAAGTAGAATTACGATTGGATTCAGCAATCCCAGTACTGGGTATTTATCCAAAGGGGAAAAAATAAAGACATTCTATAATAAAGACATCTGCATTCCAATGTTATAGCAGCACAATTCACAATTGCAAAGATGTGGAAACAACCCAAGTGCCCATCAATACGTGAGTGGATTAATAAAATGTGGGATATGTTTACTATGGAGTACTACTCAGCCATGAAAAGTAATGGTGAGCTAATATCTCTTTTTCTTTTCTTTTCTTTTTTTTTTTGAGACAGAGTCTCACTCTGTTGCCCAGGCTAGAGGGCCGTGGCATCAGCCTATCTCACAGCAACCTCAAATTCCTGGGCTCAAGCGATCCTTCTGCCTCAGCCTCCCAAGTAGGTGGGACTACAGGCATGCGTCACCATGCCCGACCAATTTTTTCTATATGTATTTTTAGTTGGCCAATTAATTTCTTTCTACTTTTTAGTAGAGACGGTGTCTCGCTCTTGCTCAGGCTGGTTTCAAACTCCTGACCTTGAGCTATCCACCTGCCTCGGCCTCCCAGAGTGCTAAGATTACAGGCGTGAGCCAGCGTGCCCAGCTCTAATATCTGTTTTATTATCCTGGGTGGAGCTGGTGCCCATTCTTCGAAGAAGAGTATCACAAGAATGTAAAACAAGCAACACATGTACTCACCATTAAATTGGTACTAATTGATCAACACTTATGTGCACATATAGAAGTAGCATTCATCAGGTGTCAGGCAGGTGGGAGGGGGAGGAAGAATTGGTAAATTCACTCCTGATGGGTGCGGTGTGCACTGTCTGGTGGATGGGCATGCTTGTACCTCTGACTCGGATGGTACAAAGGCAATATATGTAACCAAAGTGTTTGTATCCCTGTAAATTTCTGAAAGGAAAGATGGAAGGAAGGAAGGAAGGAAGGAAGGAGGAAGGAAGCAAGGAGAGAAAATGGAGTACTGGGAAAACATTTAAAATGCAAGTAGCAGATTATCTGATCCCTTATTATGGAAAATTGTCATAAACTAGTAAGAAGAAATTTTAGTTTGGTTGGGAGATGGAGCAGATCCAAATGAATGAAAAATATATAAGAGGAGGGTCTGCAGATTAGAGACAGCAAGTTCAACTTTTTGGATGTCAAAATTCATCCCAATGCTGAAATAAATTTAATGATTCATAAACTAATAGAGCCATGGCTTAAAGCACTGAAAAGTGGCTAAGACTTTATCCTGGTGACAAGCTAACAAGGTAGCTTGTCACAATTTCATACATGTTGGCAGAAGACACAAGACTCCTGGGTCAGAAACAATGCACTTTCTTATATCAAGGCATGACAGGAAGCATGAGTTTTATGTTCTGGTTGGCTATCCCCAGCTCTCACTAAGCAACACAGGGCAGCCCAGGTAGATGCTGCAGACATAATAGGCTTGCATTATTAATGAGAAACCTCCAGTCTTGCAAAGGCAGCTACTAGCAACATTTCTAACCCTTGCACCAAAGGAAGATATTTACTTTTTCATTCTAGAGGGGAAAAAAAAAATCTGTCCTTTGCTCCCGAGGGGAACACAATTTCTATCCTTCAAAACTGTTTGTTATACAAATATCCTTGAAATTATACAACTTAATACATTTAGTCAATGATATGAATGATTATTCAGAAGTCATGTGGAAGCACAAGTGATTCATTGAGATTTGTCTCTCAGCTCATAGACAACGATCACTGACCTTCATTAAAGTACAGGTGTATAGTTCAAGAGGAACAATAAATATAAGGGAGGCTGCATAGAAATATTTCATGTATAATGATATTTTTCCCCTTGGTGGTCCTTTTTATTTTATCTCCTCTAATATTTTTTTAAAAATTAATATAATTTGGCAATGATATCTCTGTTTTCTTCTTGCAAAAATATTTATAAATACAAATTTCATGTTTCTATATCCTTTAATGACTCTTTATATCGTATGTGTTCCACTCCTCCCAATACCTATAAACCCCACCAAACAAGGGTATCCAACACATGATTATTAGCAAAGAGAAATAACTCCATCTGTGTCAAAGGGATTACTTCAACTCATGCCTGCATCCAAAAAGCTACTTAATTTCAGTTGTCCGATTTTATTGGAATTTCACCAGTTTTTCAATGATTATTTTTTAATTTTCTAGTATCCAGTCCAGGATACCACATCTTGTCTCCTAATCTCCTCTACCTTTCCATTGCCTCAGTCTTTATTTGTTTTCAAGACCTTGACAATTTTGTGCAGCACTTGTCAGGTACTTTTAGGAACACCCCTAAATTTGAATTTGAGGAATTTTGGGAATAATGACACAGAAACAAATGCCCTTATAACATCTTATGAAAATTATTTATCACAGGTTATGTTAATCTCGATCACTTGGTTAAGGCAGTGTTTGTTTTTTGCAATGTAAAGCAACTGTTTCCCTTTACATACTCTATGGAAGCAAATAATCAAGTGCAGCCTACGTGCAAGGAAAGGAAGGTTTATAATAACTCTCCCAGAGGGGGCAGTATCTACATATATTATTTAGAATTTTTTGTAAGGAATATGCATTCATATATCAACATTTATTTAGTCAGTTGTTTATTTATAAAACTATGGACTCATACATCTTGATTTTCTATACTGGGTTAAATCCTATGCCACATTAAAATTTTTGCTCAAATTTCTCCAGCTTTTGCCACTGGGAGCTTTTCAGATTGGCTCCCGTGTCTGTTTGACATGTCCTCATCCTTCTGTCTCTTGATCACTTCCTTGCTTTCTGCCAGTATAGGCGGCTACAGGTTCATTTTGTCTTCTCCAACCCTGGATTTGGCCACTTCTCATAGGAGCCCTGATTCCTTTATTAAAAGGTATTAGAAATCAAGATCTGATCTCTCAGTTTGCCTGTTGAGCTGTTTATAAAATGGGGCAGGTGGTCTGGTTCAGAGAATCTCAACTTTTGTGAGAAATCCCAATCTTTGCATATGAGGATTAAAAATATTCTCTTACTTTGGAGATTGTTGAGTGCATTAGTCTGCTTGGGCTGCCATGATACCATCGACTGAATGTCTTACAAAAGAGGACTTTATTTTCTCACAGTTCTGGAGGCTAGAAGTCCAAGTTCAAGATGCCAGCAAGGTTGGTTTCTCCCGAGGCCTCTCCCTGACTTGCAGTGTTTTCACTGTCTCCTCACATGGCCTTTGCTTAGCGTGCTCATACATGAAGAGAGAGATCTTTGGTGTCTTCTTCTTTTCATAATAACACTAGTCCTGTTGGATTTGGGGCCACCTCTATGACCTTTTAAAATCTTGTCCCTTAAGGATCCTGTCTCCAAATACATTGGTTTTAGAGTGTCAATATATGAACTTTGGAGAACATAGTTTAGTCCATACCATTAGGAAAAACTGTTAAAGAGTTGAAGAACAATACATTTTTCTGTGCCTTGCAAAACACCATCTATAGAGAAGCCTGGGAATTTGGCCTGTTTCAGAGTGGAGAAAACTAACACATGATCCGAGTTCAAAATGTGGCTTTAAATTTGTTTGTTTGTTCATGTGATGTTCTTTTGTACATTAACCATAGTTTGACATATAATAAACAATTTAATTTTTTTTGAGGAACTTTTCTCCAGATATGTCAGTGTTACTGTGGAAATTTTAATATATGAATAGAAAAACATCATCTATCACTTTGAGCCTTGATATTCCTTTGAAATAAATTACCAGCCTAACTGTTTCAGACAATTATGAAAAGTCAAGTTAGGTTTGTTTTCCTTGTATTCTCTTTGCTCTTCAAAATACCAATAGAAATGCTCTTCTTTCTCTGCTAACGTAAGGTAAGAAAGGCACCAAATTGATTATAAAATGTGATCAATTTTCCTCTTACTCTACTTTTTCCACAGACTTTCCAGTTAAGTCAAAACAAAAAAAATAGATGTTTTATTAATAATTTTATGATTGCTTTTGTAAACTCTGATATAAATTTGGTGACAAATTAAGTGAAATGAACAAATAATGAGATAAGCAGATGCACACAACAATAACAGCAATCAACTTGATTCTATTTTTGCGTGAGAGTCCTCGGTGGCATGTCTGTGTTTTCTGATGATTAGTGACTCAGAAAAACAATTTAGCGAAATCAGTGTTTAATTTATTTTTCTGTATCTTTTCAGGGGTTGGAGAGATTGCTAAAACTGTATGTGACTCTGAAACAAATCTGCATGTTGTACAAATCTATCAATTCTTGTATTTTATTTAACTATTTTAAAATATAGTACTGTGTGAAATCTGCAATAAACTCTTTTGCAAAATAAAAACACATAAAATGTGTACTATATTTTAAGAAATAATTCAGTGATACATGTGAGTCAAATGATTATTTTCTGTTGCACAGTTATATGTAATAAAACATGGTTCATTGTACTAGTAGTCATATTTTATTACTAATTGTTATTTATTGATCTATTCTGTTTTACTAAATGTATTATTGATGGCATTTAAATGTCCTAATCTATTTGCATTTGCAATTGACTGTAAAGATACATCGTTTGAACAAAACTAAATATCTTGTAAGATTTAAGTTAATAATTTATCTGTTTTTCCATTACAATAGCCCTTGACATATTGTGATTCTTGGATACTTACAAGAGACATGCAAGGTAAATTAAATATTGATGTTCACCATTGTATAGTACAGTATTTCATGGGTTTACACCAAATAATAAAGTACCTATTTGCCAGGACTTTCTTTGCAGATGAAAATTGTTTATCTTCTCACTCTATAGAAAAAACAGACTGAGAAAATAAAAAGAAACTTTTTATCTGAGGAATGTGAGCATCCTTTAAAGGCCTTCAAGAAAGGCATTGAAATGAGGCAGTGTGTGACAGCAGGTATGTCTTACTTTCTCCTTGAGCTAAATAGTTATCTCTTGAAGCCACATGCTATGTGGATTCTAGACTAACAGACACCAAGTAGCCACAGAATGCCATACACTGGACACTACAACTCATACTCTGTAGGTCTACTATATCTGCCAATCACTAATCAATGTTATTTCTGTAAACCAATGAGAATTCCTGTCAAACAACTTTGTATCAGCCCTTCCTTGCCCCCCTTGTTTTTAAAAACGTGCTTGTAACAAAGGCAGAAGGGCGCACTCCCCTAGGCAACTTGGAAGTGTGTCACAGGCAGCTGTCCTCAACCCTGGCCCAAATAAACTTTCCATATAAATTTTGCCTTAGGTTCTTTCTTCAGGTTGACAAGACAAATAACTTTAACTCTGATTATCTGATATTAAAGCGGTCAAGGATTGCAACATTGTTGATAAAGCAAAATTTATCTCAGACAAATCAATTTTCTTGTATTTTAAACAAAACTTGATGCACCTTGTAAATATGGTAGTATACGTTCTAAAATGACAGTAATATTTTACAGTAAAAAATAGACATTTTTATTCATTTTCTTTTCTACTATAAAATTTTAAATTACATATCAGAATGCAGAATGGTTTTATTAAAGTATTAAAATTGACAATACACAGGGAGATAAAAATAAAATATGTAATTTCATAATACATTATTTTGAATTTAGCAGATTAAGATTTATTTAAAGAAATAATATATTTTCCATTTTTCTATCTCTCTGAACTATAATTGAGAATTTTCTGCCAGTAATTGAGTTTGCGATAGGATACAGTATTGATCACCTGGAAATAATCTATTAATTGCCTCCTATATCTTGGTATATTTGGTTATATATTAAAGTCATCATGACACTTGGCAATGGACATACATACAGGTGCCACCATTTGTATTGATTGCTGACGTGATAAATATTAGAGACTCAAGATAAGGATGAGGGACAGGGAAATTAGTTAAAAGGCAAAAGATATAGAAAGGATGACATGTTTCAGGGCAAATGTTATTGGACTATCTCCAAGGCAGGGAGATTAATTAATAAATTAAAGTACATTTGTAATGTGTTATCAACATATTTCCCCTGACATGGAATTTGAATTGTTTGCAAATCCAAACTCAGGTAAAAACATTTCGAAGAATCTTTTCTTTATATTATTTATGAAGTTTGCTTTGCTCTGTAACCTCTCTGTTAAAAGACCATATAGCACACAGTTTGAGAGATTGAACATATGCAGGACACATCGTCTATCCTGAAATCTTTGAAGCTTCCAAACTAGTTTGGTAAGACTATTACACAAGACTTTATGAGGTGAGTGTATGTTAAATAAATGTATTAAGTGTTTATAATTTTTAAGGCATTATCTTAAACATTTCACTTCTATGAATGCACTTGAAATACCTCACACAAAGGAGCAAAGTAATTGAGTCAAAAAGCCAGGATACAAACTCAAACAGTTAAGAAGCCCGTTTTCTTAAACTCAATATTATTGTTTAAAATATACTCTAGAAAAGGCAGTATAATGGAAACATATGAAGTATAAGATTTTTTAAAATGTATTGCTATAATTATCTATGGGAAAGTAGATAGAAATAAACTAGAAATATATAATAGATTGAGTTTTTTCATAGCTGCAGAAGTAAAAAGAATAAATTTTGATTTGAATCTGTCATCACTATCAAAAATCTTTTGGGAAGAAAAAAAGGAAGGAATGATAATTTCCTAGTACAGCACTGGTGTTTATTTAATTAATAATGTACATATTTGTTTGTTAACAAACTATGTACTGAATGTCTATCATACAACAAACATTAGGGTGAGCTGTAAAACTAGCCAAAAACAAAATATACTGAAATACTAAATATAAGTAATGCTGAGAATCATTTGGGCTTCTAGCAGGAGGACGAAGAAAACTGCATTGTGATTGCATAACCCAGTATTAAATTTGTGTCTATATTCATATTCTGACAGGAAACATGAGATATCTGGATTAGACACCAGATGTTTTATTTTCACAACAAAATGAGCAGTCAGGGGCTCATCCTGCACTGGCTCTTTATGGCCAAATTCCTCAAAAGGTGAAGCAATGAAGGTAAGTGCTGTGGGGTTTGCACTATAAGGAGGAAACTTGAATTTATTAATATGAGACCTGGAATTTATCTAGGGCAGCTGGCACATCACCCTTGCTCACCTCTATGGGAAAAAAGAGAAAGACCTTTAAACAAATCCTCTCTGTAAGGAGAAAGGATGATCCTTGAGTTTAGTTAACACAATATAAACAAATATCTCAGAGGGAATGCAAAGACATCTATGGGTTTATTATTCTCAGACTGTGACAATCAGGAGCTCCAAAAATTTGCACTGGCATACATGTAGACCTTGGGTCCAATATTAAGCTATAGGATAAAACTCTATGTGACAAGGAAAGACCAACTACAAAGCAATCATAAGCTAAAAATTATCAGAGCTCACACATTGGTAGATATTTAACTTTTTTCAGGCGGAATGGAAAGCACATTTAGAATAGATAGGACATTCAATACAGATCAAGTCTTAACAATAATAATGTTTCATTGTCTTCTATTTTAACGTCTGCTCACACTTTATTAATTTTTTCCTGTATGTGTTTTTTTCCTAGTCATGATCATAAGATTTTCTCATGTACACTGGTACTCAATAATTTAATTTTGATGTATATCAATTTCACTACTAGAGTTTAATCCACTGTATAGCTGTCCTAAATAAAAATCAGGCTGCTATGGACTGAATGTTTGTTTCTATCCAAAATTCATATGTTGAAGCCTAAATACCCAATGTAGCTCTCTTTGGAGGTAGGACCTTTGAGAGATAATTAGGTCATGAAGGTGAAGCCCTAATCAATAGAATTAGTCCCCTTTTAAGATGAGCCAAGAGACTCATGATCTCTCTTTGCTCTCTCTCATGTCAGGATACAAGAAGATGGTCATCTGCTGACAAGGAGTAGAGTTCTCATCAGACTCTGGGTTGCCTTGATCTTGGACTTCCAGCTTCCAGAACTGTGAGAAATAAATTTCTGTTGTTTAAGCCATCCAGTCTCTGGTATTCTGTTATAGCAGCCCAAGCTAAGACACAAGCTGATTTGCAAGCAATTTAATTGACCTACAAAACAAACATCGACACCTTTTAAAGGAAGACAATTAAATCAAAACACTCAAAAAGGTAACATTCATAATGTAGCTCATGCAATAAAGATTAGTTGACATGTGAAGAAGCAGCAGTGTGATCCATAATTGGGAGAAAACTCTATCAATAGAAATTTACATGGAAATGTCGGAGATGCTGGAATTAACACACAAGCTCATTAAAACATTTATTAATTCACTCAAGGATTTTAAAGAGACACTGAACATAAGGATGAAAGAAAAGTAGTCTTTAAATAGCAGTTTGTGTATTAATACAAATAATGTAATAAGATGAATTTATAAGCTGATTATACATTACAGAATGAAAGATCAGTAAAGATAAAGATATAACAATAGAAATCACTATGAAAAATTACTTTTAAATATGAACAGTGTCTGATGATATGTGAAGGAATATCATGAAACTGAATATAAACAGGAACTGAGGAAGGGATGGCAGGAAATATTTAAATAAATAATAGACAAAACCTTTCAAATTTGATGAAACTTTTGAAAACATAAAATCCATGAAGCTTAATGAACAAGCAAATACTAGAGATATATAGAAAAATTAAATCAAGACACTTCAAATCAAATTGCTGAATACCAGTGCCAATGAGAAAATCTTATGATCATGGGTAGGAGAAAAATATTTACATACAGAAAAAAATAAATACAAGTGTTAATATATTTACACATTTTTGAAACATGTTAAAATAGAAGACAAGAAAACTATTTAAAAGAACCAAAATGAAAGACTGATAACTGTAGTGGACACTAGGTCATCTCTCAGCCATGCTTGAACAAAGCAGTTCTCAGAACACCTGTTCTCACATGGATTGTTTCTTGTTGATCAGCCTCAAGATGCCTGTGACTTGCAAACAAGCCAGGGCGCCTTGACCTGCAAACAGGAAAGGGCAAAGGAGGAGACACAAATGTCAACTCTCTGAGGCAGAGCGGTGAGAATCAATCCATGCTGAGACGAAAACATTCTGGGAACAGAAAATAGCGGTGGGAAAAGTTAGGGTAGACTGGGACAGATGCCAAAAGAACAGTGTTAAAAATAAAGACGCTGCAGGCGAGAGGTGCTGCAGTCTAGTACCACCTTTGTGTGTTTGTCGTTTGTCTTCTGTGTTCATTTCTCCTCCCCAAGTGGGGCCACAACAGATAACTAAGATTTCATTTCCTCTAAAAATATCTTTCTAAAAGGAAAGTGAAATAAAGACTTTTCCAAATACAGAAAAGCTCCTGGAACTGATTCCTAGAAAGTTTTCACATTGAGAACTAGAACAAGACAGGAGGCCTATTGTCACCACTTCCATTCAACATAGTGCTAGAAGTCCTAGCCAGAGCAATCAGGCAAGAGAAAGAAATTAAGGGTAAACAAATCAGGAAAGAGGAGGTCAAACTATCACTTTTTTTGATTTTTTTTTTTTTTGAGTTTCAGAATATTACGAAGGTGCAAATGTTTAGGTTACATATATTGCCTTTGCCCCGCCTGAGTCAAAGCTATGAGCATGCCCATTCCCTAGATGGTGGGCACTGCACGCATTAGGTGTGAATATACCCATACCCTTCTCCCCTCTTCCACCTGCTCGCCACCCAATGAATGTTACTACCATATGTACATGAAAGTATTGATTAATCAATACAAATTTTGATGATGATGTGATCTTATGTCTAAAATCCCCAAAGATTTTACCAAGAGACTCCTGGAACTGATAAAAATAAAAATTCAGCAAAATCTCAGGGTACAATATCAATATACACAAATCAGTAGCATTCCTATGCACCAATAACAGTCAAGCTGAGAGTCAAGTCAAAGACTATTTGTAATAGCTACAACGGAAATAAAAAACCTAGGAATATACTTAACCAAAGAGGTGAAAGATCTCTACAAAGACAACTATGAAACACTAAGGAAAGAAATTACAGATACAAACAAGTAGAAAAACATGGCAATGCTCATTGCTAAATAGAATTACCATATGACCCAGCAATCCCTCTTCTGAATACACACCCAAAGGAAATGAAATTATGATCTCATAAGATATGTGCACTCTCATGTTTATTGCAGCATTATTCACAATAGCCAAGCTGTGGAAACAACCTAAGTGACCCTCAATGGATAAATGAATAAAGAAACTGTGACGGAGTACTACTCAGCTTTAATTTGAAGGAGAACCTGCCATTTGCCACAACATGGATAAACCTGGAGGGCATTATGCTGAGTGAAATAAGCCAGACACAGAAAGATAAATATTGTGTGATCTCATTTGTATGTGCAAGTCTAAAAAAAATAAAGTCAAATATATGGACATAGAGAATAAAAAGACAGTGGTTGTTAGAGTGTCTGGGAGGAAATTGGAAGATATAGATCAAAAGATAAAAATAGCAGATACGTAAAATGAACAAGTCTAAAGATCTAGGGTGCAACATGAAGACTATATTAATAATAGTATATTGTATTAAGGATTTTGATAAATTATAGCTGCTCTTGTCACAGGGGGAAAAATGAGTAACTATGTAAGATGATGGATATGTTAATGTGTTTCACTATGGTAACCATTTTATTATATATATATATATATATACACACATATCGCAACAGCATGCTATGTACCTTAAACATGTACAATAAAATTTATTAAAACAATATTTTGAAAGAATGTGAAACAATGAGATGGGAAAGGGCAGAAATGTACCTATAGAGGAACAAGGGTAAGAATAATAGTAGACTTCTCATCAGAGAGCATGCAATCAAGAAAGAATATAGGAAGATGTTTAAAGTGATTGCAAAACACACACACACACACACACACACAAACTAGAATTCTACATGTAGTGTGTGAATTTTTTCTTCAACTGATAAGGATAAATAAAGACTTTTTCAGAAAAACAAAGAGGAAATACATCTATAGCAGATCTACACTACACATTGAGGGAAATTTGTTAAGTAGAAGAAAAGGTATATATGTAATAAACTTGAATCTATGTAAATAAAGGAAGAGCACTGGAGAAGAGATCAATGAAGATGATGTACAATCTTTTACTTTTTTATTTTTAAATTATCTAAAAGATAATATTAATAATTTATTAGGTGATAATAGCATACAGATAAGTGAAAAGAATGACAGCAATGTCATAGAGACGGGAGGGAGGAACTGAAAATACTCTCCTTAAGGTAACTACACTATATAAGAAGCAACATAAGGTAACTTGAAAGTGAAATTACATAAGTTAGAAACACATATTGGAAATCCTAGGGCAACAACTAAAAATTTCAAAAAGGAAGCATATTTAAGTATATTTGATATGCTAACTAAAGATATAATGTAGAATCATGTAAAATGTTCAATTAAAAGTGGAAAAGGAAAAAAGGGAACAAAGAACAAACGTAATAAACAAAAAAATCACATTCATGGTAGATATTAGTTTAACTATATAAACAGTAGCTTTAAGCATCATGAATGGTGTGCATACACCAATTAAAAGACAGAGATTGCCAGAATAGATCTTAAAAAGGAGAGAAAGAAGCCCAATTATATGTTGTCTACAAGAAAACCACCTTAAAGATTCAGGTAGGTTAAAAATAAAGCGAAGAGGAAAGATATGCATCCTAACACTAACTTTAAGAAAGCTGGAGTATCTATATTAATTTCAGAAAGAAAAAAAAATGACAGAACAGGAGAAATCATCAAGGATGAAGAGGTACATTATGTAATTATTACAAAGATTAATTCTCTAAAATCTATAATAATCCATAGTGTGCTTACACTTAAAAAAAATCATGGGGCAAATATTGACAAACTAAATGAAGAAATAGATAAAAATTGCTATTTATAGTTGAAGACTTTAACAGTTCTTTTGCAGGCCACTACCATCAACTTAATTTAATTGATATGCTTAGCACTTCCCATCCCAACAACAGCAGAATACGCATACTTCTGAAGCTCACATGAGACACTCACAAGATTGACAGCAATTTTGGTC